>NJDC01006545.1:105627-169360 GCA_002245475.1 Calephelis virginiensis | reverse complement strand
TTCGGATTCACAAGTTAAAGGCCAAATGGTTTTATACCAGTCTCAAAACACAACTGGACAACGAAATAATATGCTCCTTTGATTGTCAGAAGAATTTGGTGTTACCAAAGTGCCGGATCAGAGCGCCTACTTTAGCCGACAACTATATGCATATAACCTAACCGTATGTCAAGGACCTTCTCGTGGGCCGCAAAATAGTTCAAACACATTTATTTATACGTGGCTGGAAACCGAGGCTATGAAAGGGTCTAATCAGATTGCTTCGGCAGTATTTCATCGGCTAATGAATACAAATTTTGAAGGGAATATTAGTCATGTTAAATTATTTTGCGACGGTTGTGGAGGGCAAAACAAAAATTCAATAGTTTTGGGAATGTTGGCATATTGGCTAAAAACAAAAGGTAAATTCCCCATAGTAGGGCATTCATTTTTGCCCCCCGACCGCGTATTCGGCAATATCGAAAGAGAGACACGACCTTTGGAAGTCATAGTGGAACCCCTGACATATTTCAATATTTTTAAAAAGTATGGAACGGTTCTCAGACTTGGCAGCGACTTTCATTTTTATGACTGGAAATCAAGCGTCAAAAATGTACTAAAGGTACCTGAGGTACCTGGATCATGGCATTTTCAATTCAATGCCTCTAAAAGATTCTTTTTAAGAAAGAGTAAATATAACACAATTGCCATTAAAGGGGAACCACATTATGTATCGGAGGTAGTAAATTATGGGAACGTTTGTAAAAGAGGCAAATCATTCGAAAATATTGAACCGATTATTATGAACGTTGGAGTTCCTGTAAAACCAGCAAAGTTGAATGATGTGCGAAATCTTCTGATAAAACATTTCGGTGATGATTGGGCTTCTTGCGATTACCTACACTACTACACTTTCCTGCAAGAAGAACAAAATGAGACTGCTGTCGAAGAAACTGATAATGAAGAAACTTTAATGCATGAAGAAATAGACATAAGAGTGTAGTAAATAAAAGATTAAAACTGTAATTTCTTAAGAGTATCAATAAAATTACATATGAAACTGTTTCAAAACTGCCTTTGTTGACTAGGAACAACTGCCAAACCCTCTATGTTAACCGGAACTTTTGCAAAACTGTCTATGTTTAAGTTTTAAATGTAAATTTTATTATAACAACTAAACAGAGATTTCATTATCCCATATAAATTAATTTGATATAATCCTAAATTGATGTAATACACAAAATAATACATTTTTATACATTAATTTTGAGGCGAAACATTTTAATCTGTTTTCTCAACTAATTGCCTAATTTAACATAGCTGGCTTTGAAAGTGGACTACTCATATATAAAGACCTATTACAAAAATATTAATCCTATTGCACCAAACATTAATTTCAGCATTTCCATTTCACCTCCACAATATTTTTTTATTATTATTGCAGTTAGGCAAACAGAATGCAACGAATACTGACTTAGCATAAAACTACATCAAAAACTATGACGCTAGTTTTCTGTCGGTTTAGTAATTTGATTTTTTTTGCAATTGTACAGAATACTTTTTTTTTGGCAGGCATGAAATTGTAGTGAGATTACTGTACATTATATATAAAAAAATATTAATTACCTTGTAAAAGGTGTTGGTGTTGCTCGATTTTCATGTTGGGTGGCGCGAAAATGTTGTTGATACATCTGGTAGTGGTGTTGCGAAAAATGTGGGTACATTGCTTCTCCCTGAAATAATATCGTTGTATTATAAAAACATGCCAACATGTGTTTATGCGCTATTTGTGCTCGTCAAACACGTCGCAATGGCTGGACGGATACTTTTACATATACGGATTTGATAAAAAAAAAACGCACGTCTTCCCTTTACATTTTTTACATTTTTAAAAAATAAACTCTCAAACTCATTAAAAAAATTGCCAAACTTTCGCGCTGAAATCGGTTCTGACTGATCTGTAACTACAATTATTATTAAATATAACTTTTTTTGTTAACTCTACTTCTATATTTACATATTTACAAGCATTATTACATTGTGATATACCGATGTGACAGGAGAAGTTTGCTGATGTGCTGGTGGTGGACTTCTAACTAAATCGGCAGACTGATCCAGGTAGCATAAACAGAGTAAACTTATATTTACTAAACTGAACAGTCACTTTTGTATTTTTATATTATAATTTTCACTTCAATATATTAAAATATATGTAAAGAGAAAATAGTATGTTTTACGTACCAGAGACATTTGACCTTGTGGACTGATCGAAGGTACACTTGTTAGTGTCACTCGTGAGGCTGGAAAAAATTAAACTCTGTTAAAAATACCGTAAATCGTTATTTATTTGTTTTTGCTTAGAGAATAGACTTAATAATACTTTTAGTTAACTTGAGTATTGAAATGAAATGAATTGAATCTAATGAAATTTATTTACTTGCGGAATATGTGTGTTCAGAAGTTATCACAAAGATATTTAAGAATACCAACATTTTGATACCAAAGGAAATATTAGCGTTCATTCATATTAATTTATTACAAACAATTTTAAAGATAGATTAATGTTAATATAGTTTACCGTACACTACTACCGTATCCACCTCTTCCCAGTCAGGAGAAATTACAGCAAAACGAACTGAAACTATTTATAATTCCAGGAAAATGTTTGCCTAATGAAAATGATATTGGAAGGTTTACTGTACCTGGCGGATGGTGTTGCAGCGGCGGCACGGCGGGCTTGGCCAGCTGCGGGTGGTGCGCGCCGCGCGGCAGGCTGGCGGGCCCGGGGTACGCGCCCCGGAACCGCGCCGCCGCCCCGCCCGCCCCTGCGCCCGCGCCCGCCCCGCACACGCCCTCGCCGTCGCCGCCCCTGACATTACAACCGTATTTATGTAACCCATGGTAACATTACCGAGCGCGCCACATATAAAAAAAATCTTAAAAATTAAATAAAAGGGGAAAAACTTGCTTATACCATTGAGTAAATCGAATTCCCAGCTAAAATTAAAAACTGCATCCAATTTCTTGTAGTAATTTTAACATGTCCTTCAGCACGAAAAGAAACAGATATATTATTTTTCATTTAAATATTATATTATATTTAAATGAAGATTACTTAGATATAAGTTATTACTTTCATTATATTCATAATTTTTTCATCGTAATCACCATTTAAATCTTATTTCCTACCAGTATTCGATAAAAAGCTGTCCAAACTTTTGCATGTTTCGCTTAAGACCTACTCATTGCCTTTTCAGTGTACAGGAGAGAAAAATATATGATAGTTACCTGACGAGCACGGGCGTGGCGCGGTCGGTTGGCAGGTGCAGCAGGTGCGCGGAGGGCGGCCGGTGTGGCAGCGCGGGCGACTGCACGCGGGCGTCCGATGCCTCAGTGGCGCCCACCACAGCCAAGTCTGCGCCGCCACGCCGCACGCGCGCCGCCTCCGCGCACTCACCGCCACCCGCAGCGCCACTCGCTTCTGCACCGCGACACTTCTCCGCCTCGAGCTGCTGGTGAGCCGCCCGTTCGGGGACGCTTGGCGACTGCCCGCCAACCTTCGGTATCACGTTTGTTGGCGTGTCAAACGCGCCCGCCAGTTTTGCGCTAATTTCCGATATCATCTTCTTGGGTGGTTTCATTATTGGAGTCGGAACGGGTTGACAGTTCACCGCCGGAGGAGCGCTTGCGGTAGTGGTTGCAGGGGGTTTTATGGTAGTCTCCGGCTCAACTTTACTCGGAGCCAACGGTTCCGCCAATTTGGGTATTTTCGGTTCTTTTGCTGTATCCTCTCTCTTGACATTTTCTTCGTTGCTTTCGACAGAAGCGTCGGACAGACTCCTATCCCTTGTTCTTTTATTTCCTCTGGGAGATTTGCGTGTATCATTAGTTTTATCGATGCCCTTGGAGCCGACCTGTCGAAGTGGTCTCTTTTTGACGCTTTCTTTAGAGCTTTTAGGATGTAGACCGGAATTTTTAATAACGTCATCTATTATATCGTCGACGGAACTACGTTGAATATCTTTCTCTTGCAAACGTCTAGACTTCCGAGTATTTGTAGAAGGTGAGGCGAACGTTTCAGATTTTTCCTCTTTAGGTTTATCGATAACTCTCACTTGATCTTTTGGAGTTATACTTAGAGTCGAAGTTGCAGTAGCATTCAGATTACCGGAAAGTGGACTTTTAATGGTGAGAATCAGTCGAGGTCTAGATTCTGTTTTATTGGGTGACGAAGAGGTTTCATCTCCAGAATCTTCATGAAAATCGTATACGTCCCCGGGAATATTACTTGAACTGTTGTTGATGAAATCTTTAACTTTTTTATCAATTTTGCCTCTACCCCTTCCTCGTTTAGTAGAATTACTACCACGAGGAGTTTTCACTACTTTACCTGTTTGCACTCTATCTTTGTTTCTCTCATTCTTCTTTCCTCGGGCATTACGACCACCACGTTTACTTCCCAAGCCCTTTCTATCGATCAAAGGATCGTCGCTATTTTCATTTTCTAGGAAATTATCAGGTTTCAAGCCTTTGCCTGCAAATGAAAAATCAGTTTGATTCGTCGTAGATTGTACAACACTCTCGTTAGTTGATTGTTTTATATTTTCCTCGCCTTTCTCTTCTATTCTATCATTACACAATGAATCAACTTTTTTGATAACAGACTCGATGTTTACATCTTTGGCTGTCCAGCTATCACTATCTACAATACCTTTTATATCATTATCTAAATCATAGGTATCTTTTGGAGTCAAATTTAAGGTCTTGCCAGAAATATTTTGAGAAGTAGAAATATCTTCACTACTACAACTTTTGAGTTCTTTTAAATTGTCATCAAAAGTTGATTTTTCTTTTTTATCGTGTTGCGTTAAATCATCTTCACTTGGGTTTTCATTTGTATTAACTTGATTTTCTACTTTCTTAGTAGTAGTGGAAGAAGAAACATCTTCATCTTTAGAAAAAACAAGAGCAGTTTCCTCACTTGAACTGGATTTTTCAACATTTTCATCTTCTGAGATATCGCTATTTTTTCTTTGGGTATTCTGAGCTATTAGAGTAACTGACTTCCCGACATTAATCTCAAGTTTCTTTTCAGGATCATTTGTTACTTTAATTTCATTTGTGTTATCTTTTAGAAGTTCCTCAAAATCAGTTTCACATTTTGCTATACTTACGGTGTTTATGGGTAAATCTTTGTTTTTATTCTCTTCTGCTTTTATTTGCTGTTTGATTTCATTTTCTTGATTAACATTACTTTGTGATTTTAGCGCAACATGATTTTCAACAATATCAGCTTCATTTCTAGGGTGTAATCTTATCGTTGCTTTGGGACTAGTGTTTGTGCTTGTTTTCAATAAAAGCGGCGTCATTACTACGTTTGCAAGACTAGAAGTAGTAACTACAGTCGGATTCGCCAAATCAGACCTTGTCAAAACAGTGGGTGATCGAATGGTGGCCATTGATAAAACTGAAGCTTGGCCTTTATTGGCTTCAAGCTGTATGACATTAGTTAAAGGGCTAGTCGTTAAAAGTCGAGGAGAATTAATAGCGTGAATAACATTAGACCCTTGTGCTCTATTAGCGGAGCTGGTTTCTTGACACATCACTGGCTTTGAACCACTTTGTATGATCGACGCAGCTGAGTGACTAACGCTTGCTACATGAATAATTGGGGTTGATACGTAAGGTGCTATATGGTTTTGATCAGGTTTAAGACATTGGTTTTCTCTCTTTTCTCCCAGCTGACTTTTGCTGTTGATCAAAACTTTATTCAAATGTATATTGGAATTAATATTACTTACATGTAATGCATTTTGCATTGATATAAGCCTGTTTTGTGCCATTATTGTTGCATTATTTTGAGGCAATCTAGTTGGAGATAAAATTATTTTTGTATTTTCAGCAATATCAGTTTTTCTACTTTCACTTGAAATAATCTTGGGCTGATGAATCAACGTTGAAGTATTAACTACACCTTTAGTTTGTTGTATAAGATTATTTGCATTTAGTTGTTTCGAAATCGGTGCAAGCACAGGTGTAACAGGAAGTCGATTGAAATGAATTGGAGCACCTTGAGTCTGAACTAAAACTGAGTTAGGCCTATTCGGAGAAACCATTGCCCTGGCTCCATGTTGTATATGCATCGTTTGAATGGGGCTCAATGGAGGTTGTTGCATTCGAACTACAGTAACTTGTCCAGGAGATCTCTGTTGTAATGTAGTCGGTGACGCTATTCCAACAGTATTTATATTCTGCGGTGATGTGCTTAATATAGCCATATTGGTGCGACGTGGTGACGACATTCCATCAGCTTGAGGGCTTGTTTTGGGACTCATTAGCCTTGGATCGTTTGTCATTCTAGGTGAGATGACGATACCCTGCGGTTTTTGGTAAATTATGTGAGGCTCGGGAATTTTTATTGTAGGTGGTTGCATATTAGAAACCTGAGGTCTTATGAGTTGATTTATCACTTGATAAGGGGTGGTTACCCTATTAGGGTTCAGTATAGGTCTTAGAGAATTAGCTATTTGAACATTAGGGTTTGGTGGAGTCTTTATCTGAACTATATTAGCTGTAATATGAGTAGGCTTATTCTCGTTTTCTGTAGTCGAATTCTGAGGTAAATTTAAAACTTGAGAGTCAATCAACTTATTTGTAGACAGGGACCAAGATGTGATTACAGGTGTAGCGGTTGATGTTATTTGTTCTATCTCGTTCGAATCGTGAGAATTTTTATCAATATCCCTAACATTTTTACCAAGATTAGATGTATTGGTTGTCGATGTAGACTCTTGTTCTTGTGATTTAGAAATAACATTAGATATCTCTGCTGTTTGTGATAAACTAACTTTAGTGTTATTATTGTTGAGAGATTGGTTAGTTGCAATTATGTTTACAGGAAGTCTTTCAATAGCATCTTGATTTCCATCGTCAGTTTCTTCAGTATCAGTGTCTATTAAAAGTAGATCATTATCAGATACAGGTGTATCTGGTTTCATTTCCATCTCACAAGCATTTAGGTTTTGTACTGCCTGTCGCATTTCCTCAGCATCTTCTTCTGGAATATTTTCAGTCTCTGTAACAGTATTTTCTATTTCTGTCTGATCAGTGGAATCGTTTTGCGCTTCTTCATAACAATCAGGAAAAATATTGTTTTTTCCTCTGAAGCTTTCGCCTAAAAGTGCAGCCACTGCATCGGCTGTTTCTTCTTGTGAAATAATGGCACGTGGTTTCTCTTCCGCTTTTTTTTCTACTTTAGCCGCTTGCATTTCGTTGCATACTTTTTCTGGCTGTTTATCTTGTTCTTTATTTAAATCTTGTATACTTCTTACAGCATCTTCATTTGAATTAGAACCTGAGATAGAAACATTATATTCAGAAGAGTTTCTTCTTTGACATTTTTCAGCATCTATGGGTGGATCTTCTGGCAGAGGAACTTGACTTATATCTTGTACAATATTTTCTATAGGCGGAGGCATTGGTATCTCATCAACTTCAATGCTTTTTGCCATATCATATTCTTCTTCTAATGTTTCATCTACAACCAAACGATTTGGCGATTCGCTATCATTATTTTTAGAAATTATTTCATTACATTGGTGACCAAACAAAGGACTACCAATAATTCTTGGTAAACTAGGTGACCCTAGATTTGTTTTATTATTATCATCGAAATTTTCGTCTGTTTTTTGCACATCGTTTGGTAGTGGTATATCCATCAACATCTTTTTATGGGCCAGTGCAGCACTTTCACTAAAGTCATCTCTTTCTAACTTTTCCTGATCATAAAAGTGATGATGATTTTTCCGACTTCTTTTGTCTTCCCTATTTCTTTTCTTTTTCTTTTTCTTATCTCTAGAATCCCTTTTTAATTTATCAATATATTTATTACACGCATAATCGCTATCTGGTGTTATTGCACTATCTTTAAATTTAGATTCATTGAGTAAGTCATCAGAACATTTGATGACGTCATCCGATTTCAAGTTATTTTCATCCGGATTTGAAATATCTGCAAAAAGGCAAGCTTCAATAGCCTTACCAACAGCATCTACGTCCAAACTATTTTCATCATCTTTTATGAAAAGCTTTTTCTCCTTTCGCTTTTTCTCCTTCTTTCTTCTACATTCATCTCTGTCTTTTGTTTTAGATTCATCACTATTTGGTAAACTATTCAATTTGTCACAACCTGCACTAATTTCGGATTCAAAATTCAATATACTATTATCATTTTTGTTCGATAGCAAAATACCTGTATCTTTATCCGATTCGTCTGATAAGGGACCAAATATATCTTCCATCCTCCCCTCCTTTTTTAAACACGTAACTGATTCCGAGAGTGATTCAAAAGTTAATAATGGTGACTTCTTCTCCTTCGGCGCTTTTAATTTTTCCTCTCGCTGTTCGTCGGCATCTAAGCTTTCACGAGTTTTATCTTTACGTTTCTCTTTTTTATTACTATGACGTCGACTTTTTTCTATGCTTCTATGTTTACTATCTAGTTCAACATTCAAGTCATGACAGTTTTCAGTTTTAGTTTCCTCGTCAGAAAATGTAAATTTATATTTCTTTTGTTTCTTTTTGTGTTTCTTTCGTATTTCAGACGAATTTCTGTTAGATGGATTTGATTCACTTTCTGAGGATAACTCATTTGAAAATGACTTCACAAATAGGGAATTATAATTATTGCGCATTTCTATATTAATTTTTTGCTTGTTTTCTTCACTGTCACTTTTACCAAATAAGTTCAAAAGAGAAGTTTTCTTTATTTTATCGTCACTTGATTCCTTTAGTTGAATATCAGATTCAAGGCAGTTTTGTAAAGAATCAGAATCCATTGAATTTTCTTTTTTTATTTTACTTAAATAATCTGGTCCATTTCTATTAATTCTAGAAAATTCATCGTCTGATGAATCTGATATAATGCGTGTTCTTGAATTTTTTCGATTTAACTTGTTACGATAATCTTCATCATTGCTTTGACTACAAAATAAATCATTATGTCTATTATGGTCGAAATCAAGGCTAGAATCATCATGTTTGTCTCGCTTTTTGTTTTGATGAGCAATTTGATCGTCATCTGAAGAACTATCCATAGACACTTTATGAGTTTTCCTTCTCTCTTGTTCTGAATCACTATCTTCATCCAAACTAGATCTTTTCTTTTCTTCCCGTTTTGCTCTACTTTGCTTTAACTGGCTAAATTTAGCTTTAATTTTTTCTTGTCGTTTTTCTTCTTCCTGCTTTTGCATATTTTTACATGAACGAGCTTTGACTTTGTCATACATAGATATATACGTCGGTCCATCGTCCACTATATCGAAAATTGAGTGTTTTTTAGGTTCATCAGAATCAGAGCTATCTGTGCTTTGAGCTCTTCGATTTCTTCGTTTATTTTGCTCGGTTTTTTCGTCTTTACTTTTGCGGTCTGTTGACATCCGTTTTTCACGAGCGATTTCTTTTTTCTTATCATCGGTTTTCTGTTTTTTGTCATCCTTCATTTTATTTAATAGTTCTGCATGTTGTAACGCTCCTTGCTGGAGTTGAAGTTCTTGTATCTGCTGCAGTTGCTGAATTCTCTTTTTCTCCTTCATTTCTTTTCTAAGAGCTTTTTGTTTTTCGTCTTCTTCACTAGAACGGAGTTCTAAAGTAGCTAGAAAATCAATATTATTTTGCAAAGGTTCATTTACTGCGTTTGTACTTTTTATAAGTTTTTCATCATAATCTTCACTAGAATTTGTTTTCGTTATTTTATTTTTATCTGCATGCAATGTCTCTTTAATTTCACTATCTTTTACATCTGCAACTAAATCATCGGGAGGTTTGACTTGGTTCTTTTTGTCTTCTTTTGTTTTACTTTCGATAATTTTCGCAAAATGACCCTTATTAAATTTAGTAGATTTATGCCTCTCTCCTCGCGAATCTTTAGAATCACGTCGATCTGGACATTTCAAATCGTTTTTACTCTTTTTTACTTCATCACACAAATAATCAACAAGTTCTTGTGATGACATCCTTCGTTTATGGCCAATCGTTGGTGGTAAACTTGAACATGAGTTTAATCGTTCCTTTCTCTTCGAATCAACACTTGGAGAATCTAGGGAGTAATGTCTTTGTTTTTCTGAAATCTCTTTACATTTAGCTATATCCGAATTGCTTTCAATTTTTACTTTGATATGTTGATCTAACACGTCCTTTTCTTCTTTAATTTCAGATTTTATTTTAATTTTATTGTCAATTTTACAGTCAAATAATTTTAAATCTTTATCAGTGTCAAACTTATAAGATTCAATTTTAATTTTAGGTTTATGTTCCTCTTTCATTTCAACATTTTCTGATTCTTTTGATTTATGTGAATCGTGTGACGTTCTAGACGTTGAGGAGTCAGTGGAATCTTTACGACAGATATCTCCAGAAGATTCATCACGAGAAGATTTACGACTTTTACTACCATCGCCTTCCTTTTTACTATCCCGTTTATGATCACTATCTTTTTTTGATCGTTCATGTTTATAACGTTCATCTTTTCTTGATTTTCCTTGTAAGTTATCAATTTCAGACAAATCTTTCTTCCTATCTTTCTCGACTTTCTCTCTTTTGTGATTTTCATGGCGTAAAGATTTGTCCTCGGAATGTTTGTGCTTTTCACTTTCTCGATCTTTATCTGTTTTCTCGTCTTCTTTTTCAATTTTAATTTTGACTGTCTTATCTGAAGATATTTTCTGATTCGATTCTTCTTTAAGTTTCCTGTCTTTTTCATTTTTATCCACTTTGTTTTTAAGACTTTTTGTTTTCTCTTTTTCAAATTCTTTTTCACTTTTATCTTTAGATGATTTAATTTTACCTAAGTCATTTTTTGACTGAAAATCATGAACTTTTTCATTACCAACACATTTTTTATCTAAGACAAAGAACAAATCATTAGCAACGTTAGGTTTATCGTTCAGTTTCTCATATTCAATATTTTCCTTTTCAATATTATCTCGGTGTGACATGTCAATTAATTTTAAACTATATTTTTCCCTGTTGCTCTTATCACCATTTTTAGGATCTAAATTTGCTTCTGCATTTTGTTGAGATGAATCAGTACAACTTGAAACACCCAAATGCACAGCTGGTTGATTATCAAAGGAAGAAATTAAGTCTTTACTAAGATGATTTTGCACTGGTTTATCTTTACGCCTTTCATTTTCTTTTCTTGTCCACGTACATGTTTCTTTCAATTTATTTTCAATATTATCTTTTTTCGGTCTCAAATTATCTTGTATACTTTGGTCATTCCTGGTGTCAAGTTTTGCGTCACTTTTAAGAACAAACTTATCACTACCTTGCGCATCAGTTGAGTCCATTTTGAGAACTGAAGGTTTAGTATCAGATATAGGTTTTACATCTTCTTGATGACTTGATCTTTCTAGTTTAAGCAAAAGAGTGTCAGTAGGTTTAGATAATATGTTATTGTCTATATTTTCTTCACATTTAGATGAATTTCGTTCGTCAGAACTTAAAAAACTGTCTCTAGAGTGACATTTCTCTTGTAATTCCATTAGTATGCTATTTTCAAACTGTTTATCGGACATGGATTTCTCAGCAATCGCTTTATCAATCGACAAAAAGCTTTTAGTTTCATCGTTGGAAAACAAAATGGAGCTTCGTCGTTTTTTATTATCTCTCGACAAATCTTTTTCAATTTCGGAACATTCCTTATCCGCCGGCGATAAATGTCTCCTTTCAGTGGATTCGACAGCAGACATTTTATCAATAGAGGGCGTTCTTAATCTAATCCTCGATTCGAGTTCAGTGTCGCTTTCTGTGGATTTATTTATTTTATCAAGGAAATTGTTGGTGATACGATTGATTCTGGGGTCCGTAGTAGTCCTCTCCTGTTCATCGGCCTCCGGCGTCGGCGCATGTGCTGGAAACGGGTACCGCAGAGGGCGTGGTAAGGGCGAGGGAACAGGAGCAGTTCGTGGGCTGCCACCGGGGCTAGGCGCCCGCGCGGCTCCCTCTAAACGCTCCGAATCCTCGTCGAAAACGGACCTCTTAGCCAGCAGCGAAAGCACAACTTCCGAGGGCTTGACTTCATTGATGTCCAACTCAAGTAGGCGATGTCGGAGGCGTGCGCGATCGGGCGCATCTTGGTGAGCGCGCGACCCTGTCCACCTCTCGTACTTTTCGTCGAGGCTTCTAATACGCTCTTCGAGCGAGGGTGAATGCGGTGCAGAGCCGCCACTTGATGAAGATGCGGAAGGCGGCCGTGGTGGTGAAGCGGGCGCGGGTGGTAGCGTACGGGGAGTGGCAGGTGCAGCGCGTAGCATTTGCACGGCAAACTTGGGAAGTGGCAGGCTCATAGGTAGCGGTGGGCGCTCGCGCGGCCGACGCGGCTCGGTGGGTGGTGCGTCGGGCTCGTCCCGCAGCGGAGTGCCGGCGCGGGAGGCCCGCGAGCCGCGCGAGCCGGAGCCGTCGCGCCGCCGTCGATGCCGCCGCCGTACGCCGCCCGCCACCGTCGCGCCGCGAGACCCCGACCGCGAGCGTCGAGACCCACCGCCGGCACTTCTGTGTCGCTCCTGTCGACGAAAAATTAGACAAGATTTAAAATTAATATTTCTTCCAATCATAAAATTAATTTAATTTATCTTACCAAAGCTTTTGCCCGCGGTTTCGCTAGCATTAAATTCGGAGCAAAACAATGCCACTTTTCCCTTTCCGTGAAGGTATCTTCGGAATTAAATATTCCTTATGGTCCGATAGATCCGAACCTAAGTCGACCTTCACAGAGCTTATAATAGAATGAAATGTATTTTATAATAAACTAGCTGCCTATTCCGGCTTCGCTCGAATGTTAATTTTTTTGATTACAAATTGAGATGTAAGCTATCCTATCTTTCAAGTTGGATCAAACTGCACATGGTGTGCAAATTTGATTCAAATCGGTTAAGTAGTTTAGGAGTCCATCGCGGACAAACAACGGGACACGTAATTTATATATATTAAGATTTAGTATATCACAGAATATATAAAAAATGGGTTGCCTAAGAAAATCCTGGACAAAGTATTTTTTACTATTTTTAAAAAAAAGATTCTTCATGAAATGTTATTATTACATCATGATAATTAGAAAATATTATTCTGACGTAAAATACAAAACATCTAGAATGTGCAGACGTTGGGTTGCCTATTATTTACCTGGACAATCAATCCAGTAGATTGTGCGCGCGCGCGAACAGCGCTTACGGTGATATAAAATTTATTCTATTATCCAATCAGTGACAGTAACTGATCGACATACCTGTTTGTACCTGGCAACCCAGTAGATTGTCCAGGTAAATAATAAGCAACCCAACGTCTGCACATTCTAGATGTTTTATATTTTACGTCAGAATAATACTTTCTTATTATCATGCTAATGAGCCAACTTTATCCATGACTTCTCGACGAACGGACCAATAAGAAGCAAGCTACGAGAATTCCGAAGCACCTGTGGCGCCAAACGTACTAATGACCACAATATCATAACTGTACTTTGTTCATGACTTTCCGACGTTACACGCGGGTGCGCCACTCGTTGCGCCGACGATACTAATGACCACAGATATTACAAAATAGGTATACTAAGCATTACAAGCTGACATTATACATGACGAACACAGGCTACCTTACTTCTAAAAAAAAAAGAAATTTGTCCACCCGTGCGAAGCCGTGACGGACTGCTAGTATTTTTTATAAATTAAAAATGATTAAAAAAATTTACATACTTTCGAATGTTTTCGGTCTTCCGGGCTTGAGTCTCGTCTATGTTTATGTCCTCGATGGGGTGAAACAACTACTGATTGTAAACGGTCTTCATAGTTTGCATCATCTGTTTGTGGACTGGATCCTAATTCTTCATATACCCTGGTAAATGTATTAAGTAAGTATTAATTTTTTACTACACATTTTTAAATTGGAACTTTAATCTATTGTAAATATTTAGATTTATTGTGTGTTATGAAATAATATTAATAACAATAATATATTTACAATAATAACTGTGTAAACTATTAAGATATTAAGATAAAATGGTAATTTTGAAATTGTGGCACATAATTAAATTTCGATTGACTGATTTTGATATGGATTTAAATATTTGTTTATATTGTACTGTAATTATTGCATGCCAATGGTGATATAGGATTGAACTATCGGTTTTGTAACATCTCAATGTAACTACCCTGTTTCCTGCAATAAATGATGATTATGATTATGATTGATTATAGAAATAAACTGTTTCCTTTTCCGAGTCTGAATATTCTATTTAATTTCATCACTTTCGGTCGCAATCGTGTTTGAATATATAATAAACTTAGACGCAAAAGTGATTTATAATATACCATACACAATGGAATTGATTTAATGGAGCTATATGTATAGTTATATTACATAATTGAAATATTAGTTTTATTTTTATAATATTGGAAGGCAAATAAGCAGACGGATTTCCTAGTGGTAAGAAATTCACGCCGCCTAGAAACACCAAAGGTGGTAATGATGCGTTGCCAACCTGAGGCCATGATGTTAGACCTCGAGCAAAAGTAAGTTGACCGGCTACCTCATGCTCCTGACCGGAACATGTCAACGACAAGCACACTGACGTGATGGCGGCAGGAACAGGTAAGGCGGTGGTATCAATCCGGGCGAGTCGCTGCGAAAATCTACCACCACCTAATCAGATGTCTCGATGTTAATAAATCTATGCTCGCCTTTTAGGACTTGCCTGGCAGGAAGGCAGATGGTCTATTTTGCAAAGGAGCCCGGACCAATACGAAGTAATAATTAAAATTGTGTATATATGCACCTGTATCTTCTGTCTGCTGCATAATCAGTAGGGTCATAGAGATCATGTGCGTTATATCGGGGTGTTCTTGAAGAACCTCTGCTGAAACTAGGTGCTCTAGTCCGTGTTCCACTTGCGTCATACCTTGAAAATGTATTTTTTTTATTAAATAATATACACTTCAAACTAATTCAACTAAAACTAAGTAACAGAATGTACCTAAGGTTGTCGTGTCTCGCGGATGGTAAAAACCGGTTTGTATCACCAGATATTCTTTCCGATCCCATGAGTGCTGATGAACCTCCATGTTTTTCTAGTTGTTCATAAAACGCTTCCTGAAACATAAATTAACCTGTATCCATTTCTCAACACAGTATGAAACGGCTAGGACTGGCTGTTTTATTTTTAAACAACTGGTAAATTTGTAATTTAAGTGAATATGATTTCTGAGTGGATAAAGTTGTAGCCTTTTATTTCTTTTAATTCACAAATAAACAGATTCTTTTAGCAGAATCTCTCGGAAGTTTGTCTGATTCAGTAAAATGGAGCACAGAAGCACTGTTTTATTTGAAACCATTACAATGGTTGGTGGATTTGTAGAGGGTTCAGATATGTGCAATGGTGTACCTGGCACTCCCTGGATGCGTAGTCGACGCAGAGTCGCGGGTGGTCGGGCTCGGCGGCAGAAAGTTGAGCGGCGACCCGGCGCAGTTCGCGCACGGCGCCGCCCGCGGCCGCCGCCTGCTCGAAGTGCACCAGCGCCGCGCCCGCCGCGCGGTCCACGCACACTGACGTCGCCGCGCCGCACCGCGACACCGCTCCTAACACCTGCCAACGATACAACATTAACACCAATTCACGCAATGGCGAAACTGGAGTGAAACAGCGAGAATACCATCGATTGGCACTTCAACATTGTCGTAGAAATCAAAAAATCTATGAAAAGAGACAACCGTAAAAATCACAGATAGTGTATGAAAGTCGTTAGACTACGCCGACCGAGCCAGGACGTTATCGTGCAAGTAGACCAACTACTCTACCCTTCGGACTCTATGTCCAAAATAAATAGGTCTTCCATTTTCATCATATAAATTACGTTCAAAAATTAATAACTAAATAAATACGTCTACCGCTTACCATCAATCTTGCCGCGACTTATCTACAATAAGTCGACATTGCCTAAAACCTTTGGATTTGAAACAAGAAAAATCACTTAGTTAAAAAATATACCAACACTTTTAAAAGTTGTAGTATGTTTGTATTTATTTCAATTAGGAAATAATAAATATAATATGAAATATGAATATGAAAATATAATGATCGTACCTACTTTGTAAGAGTGTGAATATTAAACCGTTTTTAAAATATTAGCTTAAAGAATGACAGAATATGCCAACTTACATAACTAACTATATTCTTGTTGAAAACAAATTAATAAACATTTCTGGACAAATTATGAATTACTCAAATTGATCTACCCTGAACTAACGAAATAATTATATGTAACTCAACAATCATCATGTCATCCTAACCTTTTTTTTAAAACTTTTTGTTACAATTTACGAAACATGAGTTCATTACTGTTGACCGAAACATGGGTTTATTACTGTATGCCAGAAACAAAACAACAATCAAAACAGTGGAGTTCACCTGGTTCACCACCTGTCAAAAAAGCTAAGGCGATTTTTTGGCAATAAGGTTAATGGCTTCAGTATTCTGGGACGCGAAGGGTGTGACTATGATTAATTACAATGAAAGGGGTCAGTCTTGAAACTCTGATTACTACGTCGTTTACGAGAAATAAATGTAGAACAATAAAAATAAATAACTGATTTAGTGTGTGTTCATTACTTTGGTTAGGAAGAATACTTCTCAATCCATTCTCGTATAAAAATGTAAACACACCTGTTTCTCCGTATGTTCGGTGAGACCGTCGACCCATACACAAGTTGTTGCCACAGGCTTCCCAAACCCCAGCTTGACCCGTGAACTGCCGACATACTCGCCGTCCATTGCTCGTATAGCCTCTACGACGCTCGATATTGAAGCGTACTGACAGAAAGCGTACCCTGCACCTCCGCCGCTACCCTTTTTTATGTCAATTTCTATTATCCTCCCAAAGTGTTTAAATTTATCTCGTAACTGTTGTTGCGTCACATCCTTTTCCAAATTGCCAATAAATAACGTTCTAGTCGCCTTCGGGTGGTACTCATCGATATCAGTCTCATAGGGTTTTGCAGACTCCGCATCGTCATCGCAACTTTGGTGGGGCGCCACTGAGATCTTGCAACCAAAAAAAAGTTTATCTTGAGATACTTCGAGTGCCTTGTCTACGTCGGACGGTTTTTTAAATCGGACCACCGCGTACCGGTCAGCGTTCTGACCGACTACTTTAACCCACACAACCTTCCCATGTTTTTTATACTCGTGGTAAAGCCCATCTTTTAGTGAACTATCTGTTGATCTTGTGGGTAGGTTTCGAACGCAAATTGCTAAAGGTCTTCCATTCGCCGTTGACGGCCACTGTAAGTAAAAACAAATGTTCAGTGTGGTCTATTCTACTGCGAACCAACTAACGGCCAATATTAATAATTAATCCTAATCCAAAACTTGCTGTCCAAGATTGATATTTTGATCCATTTTTATGTTATCGCTTGCCAATAACATATCTGTGGACAGGATAAATACGGCAATTAGGTATGGGATAGGCCGCCGGATACGCAGCTATCTAGATTGCTTGAAATCCATTAGATTGAGATACATTATTAACATTGGCCGTAAATCTATTTTAAGTTATTCCTAAATTCTCAGCAAAATTGAAATTCGTTAATTTCACGTAGACCGTTTGTTCCCCGTGTTGGTCCGGGCTCCTTTGCAGAATAGACCATCTGCCTTCCTGCCCGGCAGCTCGTAAAATGCGAGCATAGGCTTACCGTACTAACACCCTGTATACCTACCTGTACATACCTGTACACCTGTAACACCTGGTAGAGTTTCGCAGCGACTCATCCGGATTGGTACCACCGCCTTACTTATTCCTGTCGCCATAACGTCATTACGTATTCCAGTTCGGAGGGTAAGGTAGCCGATAAGTTTACTTTTGCTCGGGGCCTAACATCCCGGCCTCAGGCTGGTAACGCACCATTACCACCTTTGTTTTCTCTAGGCGGCGTGAATTTCTTACCATTAGCAAATCCGTCTGCTTGTTTGGTTTCCAATAACATAGAAAAAAGACCATACTTGTAATTGTGACGTCTATATAATTCTATTTAAAAGCTAATACCGGATAGAAACGCAACATCTCACTGAGAAGATCCAGCGAAAGAAAGTCAGAGGGCTTGTGTTGTTTTCCTATTTTTTAATACAATAATTATATTTATAAGCGGTTGATTAGAGGAACCTTCTTTACATAATTTAGATTTAATGCATTTTTTAAATTTAAAGTTAGGTACTTAATGTGCTCTGGAAGTTTGTTGTAAAAACATATACTTTGGCCAATGAAGAAATAGCTTATTCAGTGGAGACGAGACACATGCACAGCAAGATTGTTTTTGCTTGAGGTAATAACTAAACAACAAGATACATAAACATTGAACAGGACAAACCTGGATGGTTGCAAGACAAACATTGAAAATTCACAACACAATCTTAAATTTTCAGCAGGTAAAATTCTAGCGTTGTCAACGAGAGACGAGGGACACTGGTTCAAATCTGGTCTAAAGTAATTTATGAAACTTTAGACAGAAAAAGAATGAGTGGGACCAGTGGTAAAATTATAATATCTTAACATTCCGTGATATTGATTCATTTATACCTATTATTGCAATAATAGTCGAAATCAATATGCCAATCATCCTGACCATATCTACCTAGGTTTTTGTGATAAGCTCATCGCTTAAGGAAAAACTATTTTCGATTAGATAAGGCAGTTCAGACAACAAGAGTTTTGAAACTTATTATTATTTCGAGCCTTAACCATTCATGACAAAATAAGGTAGGCCATTAATAATTTAAAAAAAGCATGAAGTACCTAGTGTATAATTTAAATAGAACCCTATGCAAGAGCAGAATAATAAAGATGCAAACGATTACATTAGTGAGTATGGGCCAAAATTTAATTTTGATCAATTAAGTTATTGAATTACAAACATCCAAACTAATAGTTTTCACATTTATAACTGCAACAACTAAAACTTAGCTGTTGCTGGCCAATTCAAAACCGTAATAAATTTTTCTAAAAAAACAATAAGTTCCTTGTTATTTTACGTCATCACCTATCAGTTAACTTTATTTATTTGTTTGGTATATTGAAGTAACTTTTTGCTGCTTTATGTCAAATTTTGTTTTACATGCGATGACATTCTATTAAGTACTTGAATTATAATTTTCAATTAATAAATAGTGTGAATTATTTGTTGTAATCTTAGCAATAATCCGATATAATTATCTCTTAGATTTTTAAGAAGGGCTCATTTGACTCAGAATGAGTCCTAGAAAAATGTATTTAAAAGATCCCTACCAATATTATTAATGTGAAAATAGGGTCTACATTTTGATTTCATATCAAAACGTAATTTTAACCTTGTTCAATATTTAAATAAATATTGTACCAGGTTAAAATTTTAAGATTAGGCTATCTTTTGTAGTTCTCGCGGAATAGCTAAAGAACAAGCAACGCCAGCTGACGAAACCACGGGCAACAGTTGGTAAGTTTATAAATAGTACGAAATGAATATAATATACCGCAGTACCGCAGGTTCAATGCGACGCCCGAGACGAATATCCTTTCCATACTTTTCGAATTCACTAAGACTATAATTAATGAAACTTTGCTTCTCAAGCAATCGCAAGTAAGAGCAATTTCAATGTGGTTTCATAGCTTGTTTCAAGTCCAAGAGTGTCGGTGTGTACCTGGTGTGGATGCGTGGGCGGCGTCCGCCTGGCGGTGTGGTGCGGCGTGTGCGGCGGCGGCGCGGCGGGCGTGGAAGCGCGCGATGTGTCGCTGGGCTCGGGCGAGCTGGAGTCGGACCGCGACGAGCCCGAGCCCGAGTTCCGCCGCCGCCGCTCCGTTCCGCCGCCGGGCGTGCTCGGCGTGCTCTCTCCGCCCGCTGCGCCGCCGCCGCCTCGTTCTCCGCTCGCGTACCATCGATGATGCGGCGTCGTCCTGTAGCAATCATCATGACATTTCAGCACTGGCTATTGCTATTTCGTCCCAGGGACCATTAGTCCAATTATTCAAAGGCCTTAACAATCTTTCTTATTTATATATCTTATTCGGTGTCTGCTCTACTCTACCGTGAGTCGAAAGCGTTACAAGACTTTTTCAGACCTCTGCAACTGAAACATTTCTATTTTGCGACTGAATGATGAATGTATATCTTGAAATTCTTAAACAACGTATTTAAATACCAATTACTAAAGACGAAAGTCACATCCATCACATATTTTGGGACGATGACTTATCAACTATATTAAGATGTTATCAGCAATTATTTATTGTTGATAATATGTCTGTCTACCTACATAGATTAATTGGGTTTCACACAATAAATTGTTTGTGTAGATTAAAAACAAAAGTTACTTATAAAATAGTTTATAATTGATGAATAATAAAATCTAAACTAAAACATACATAAATTTAATATTTATTCAACTTCATGTTGTATAGCCAAAATAAGAAGTTTCCCAGGCAACCATTTTGATCACGTACACAGCAAATCAAAAGATGTGGTGCAGCAGTGTGTTTATGACGTAAAATTAATATTCTATACACGGATTGGAATACAGTATTCGAAAAGCAATGAAATACTAAATAAGAACTAATATTTCGTAAAGAGTAAAAAATAACCATATTTTAACAATACAAATGCTTGACGGCTTTATTGGCATCTATTGGAAAAGGGTTATAAATAACTTGACTGCTTGCAGGGTGAAAAAATTGGATGAAGAAGTTAGTGTTTCAAGAAGTGTGATAAGCAGAAAGACATTATGAATATATGAGGGTGTTTATTCGATTTCGGAACCCTTAAAATTTCCTTCTATTTTACAAATTGCTTGGTTAAAAATAGTATTGTTAATTGTCCTTATTGTACTTTGTTTACTTATTTCATCTCAATTGGAATTATTATGGTAGCAGTTGGTACCCACACGTTATAGTTTGTTCACGCTTCAGTCAATAAATATAAAGTTAAAATTGAAAAACAAAACCGAATTATAGCTTACTTACAGTTAGCTTTCAAACAAAAAAATCCGTATCGAAATCGATCCACCTTTCAAAGTTATGATACACAGACACGTCAAACTTTTAAGACCTCTCTTTTTCCGTTAGGTGTTAACGAAAATGAAGAAATTGCAGAGCCAGTGTGAGCCAGCCAGCCAGAGAAAGTGTAATAAGTGAAACCTGTAAACTAATTTGTAAAATAAAGATGTAACACAGAAAAATCCTATTAATTAAAAAAAATGTCACGCTTGCTTTTTATAAATCACGCAGAAATCTATAAATGATTTTTATGTGTTCACATGGATAAATAAAAAAACATTTTTTGTAAAGCACATTATATTAGGGAAAACATATACAGTACTACTATTTAAATTATGCGCTTCGGCTTTAGTTTTTACTCCTTTTACACTTTAAACTTTTATTTTTAAATTGGCTTACCTAATCTAAATTTAAGCGAAATTATTAATTATGTGTATTAACAACTCTATATAGATATCTTTCAAATACATTCGGATTTCCGAATCTTGACGAATATAGTCGAAGCGCATAATTTAAATAGCACTACTGTACGTTGTTGAAACAAAAATATAATACTTTCTAAATAATTATGTACAGAATGTGTAATTAACAATCATTATGAATAGGTATATCTTAGCGATGAAAGACACACAACGATCCGTAACCGTCACTTTTTGACGGATCTCAAACCTAACTTCCTAGATCTTTTACCTTTAACTTATTTTCAATAAACGTATTAAATTTCATTTAAAATTAATAAGGAATTGTTTTTTTCCACATTACATTAGTAAACATCTTTATACAGATTTTTCAACTTATTAGGGATCGTCCATAAATAACATGAGTTTCGAACGGAAGAACGAGTGTCGGCAAAATTAAAAAAAAACATTCCAAGAAATTCAAGTGAGATATGAACTGTATTTTTTTTTGTTGGAGGTGCAAATTCTATACAATAATACAAATAAATGTAAATATGATATTATACAACTATAGTGTTGAAGAAAGTTTGGCTAAATCAACGTTCGGAGGACAACAGAAATTAATAAAATATGTTAATATTCAACAATTATATTTTTCTCATAATTTTCCTTTGTGTTTTGTTATGCCAGTCAAAGATTACCTGTAAAACTAAACGTGTTTTTGAATAAGGAGACACTCCCTGAAACGTAAACCTTTCGAACGACGATGATGAATTAGTGATCCGGCACATCATTAGTAGGTATACATAAATTTATAAAGGGTTTCGAGAATATTGCTTATCTTGAATAGTTTTATTGTATGTAAAACAGTTACTGTTATATACATGGAATCAAGTATAATCTCTATTTCCTTCTTTATCTTCTATTTTTACCTATTTTCTGACGAATTACAATTTTCGTGTGCTTGAAAAACCAAATTCTAAATTTTAGTTACGACTGCAGGGCTGCTTTGGTAATTGTTAAGAGTCTGAAATTAAATTAATTAATTAACTATTTAGGATACTATTTGAAGATCACATTGGTAATTTAAGCATCATGTTTTGCATGGTGCGTTGTCATGTCTGGTGGTAGCACATTGACGAAGATTGTACTCTACTGCTCAGTTTCGTGGGGGTTGCATTATGGCTGGGGTACCTAGTTTAAATCAGATCAGTTCAAACTGATCCCATTATGTGCAACATTAGCTTGTCGTCATGAATAATCCCTTTAAAATGTAGAAGCAAAAAAAAGGGACCCCCTTTTTTTTGTTGTATTTTAATAAAAAGAGATATGCAGTATCGAAACATTAGTTACCTAAAAAACTTAGAACTTACGGAATGTTTCGAGTGCTGTGGTATTGAACTCCCAATTCAAAATTTATCAATAATCTGCATATATAGAACTCCTCCTCCTAGAATATTAAAATATTTTTTGAAAAATTAGAAGAATTGTTATATATGTTAGGTTCTAAAAGAAAGTCTAAAAACATAGTCTTATGTGGAGATTGGAATATTGACCTCCAGTCAAAAAATAAATACTCATTAGAATTATTTAGTATATTGGACAATTATAATATGGTTTCTCATATTAACTGCCCCACAAGATCAAAATCATGTATAGACCTTATTATAAGTAATATCAAATCAGCTCAAGGATTCACACATTATTTAGCTTTGTCGGACCATGAAACTGGGCAAGTTCTGACTATAAATGCTTGTAAACCCGATTGCAAATCTTCATGGACGGAATATGTGAGAGACCAAAGTACGGAAAATCAAGAAAAAATTATAAATTGCATTTCAAGTTTAAGCTTTTCGGATGTTTATGACTCAAATGATTTAAATATATATAACATTTAATAACTTTTTTCAAACTTTTAAATAATTTTACGATTTGTGCTTTCCGATTATTAGAGTAAAAAAAGGAACAGCGTTGGAATATAAAAACTGGATCACAAAGGGATTAAAAATTTCGTGTTTAAAAAAAAACGTATGTATTTGTCATATCGTTGTTCATTAACGAAAAAGAACAAAGGCGTAATTAAAATATTTTCAAAATATAATGCCATTTTAAAACAATGTATTTTTAAATCTAAACAATTACAAAATAAAAAGATAATAATGAACCATGGAAATAAATGCAAAGCGACGTGGAAAGGGGAGATACTAATTTCAAAGATAACCAAATAAAAAACTTAATAATAAAAGGTAACAGTATTAGTGATCCAAAAATTATTTGCGAATTATTTAATAATTATTTTATTGACTTCTTAAATACAGATAAAATTGATAAATTAAATTCTAATATTCAAATTAATAATATTACAAGGAATAATAATTCAATTTATCTTTACCCGACAGATAGTAACGAAACATAAAATAATAAAATCACTTAACCCAACACAGTCTGTAGGATATGATGAAATTCGTACAGATATAATTAAAAAATGCAATAGATATATATGCGGGCCCTTATCACATATTTTAAACTTATCTTTTGAAATAGGGGAGTTTCCCGAAATTTTGAAATTATCAATCATTAAACCACTACATAAAAAAAATGAAACTTCTGATATGAATAACTATCGGCCGGTGACCCTAGTGCCAGTAATATCAAAAATATTCGAAAAAGCTATGCTGCTTAGATTAAACAACTTTTTTACAAAGCACAACATTCTTTCAAAAGAGCAATTTGGTTTTCATAGTAACAGTTCCACGACTCTAGCTTGTTATCATTTGACTAAAGTCATAGTAGATTCACTTAATGATAGAAAACCAATCAGTGCTATATTTCTCGACATGAGTAAAGCCTTTGACTTCGTGAAACATTCAAATTTATTAGACAAATTAGAAAAATATGGTGTCAGGGGTAATGCTTGGAAGTGGATTAAGGGCTATTTATTTAATAGAAAACAATGTACTGAAATAAAATCTATAGTAAAAGGTGTAAAAAAATATAAACGATCGAAATTTAAAGTGAACAGTATGGGTGTACCACAGGGAAGTATTTTGGGCCCTTTGTTATTTTTAATATATATTAATGACCTTCCAAATCTAACCACAAACCCTTACATATTATATGCTGACGACACAACTGTACTTATTAAATGTGAAAATATAAATAGCTAAGAAAATGACATAAAATATACATTAAATAAAATAACAGAATGGTTACACAATAATAATCTTAATATTAACGTCGATAAGACTAAATTAATACAATTTAATAATATTAATATGAGAAAAATTCAGTTAAAAATTAATTACGACATTAAAACAATTGAAGAAATAGAATCTATTAAATTTTTATGTATTACTTATGACACTTATTGTAATTGGAAGTTGCATATAGATACAGTTTGTGCTAAAATAGATAAATTTATTTATGCAATTAGACGTCTACGCCAAGTAGTGTCTAAAGAGGCAGCGCTTAGTGCGTACTTTGATTATGTATGTTCTGTTCTTTCATACGGGCTCATTATTTGGAGGAACTCAGTTAATATGCACAAAGCTTTTAGAGTGCAAAAAAAATGCATAAGGGCTATATATAATGCCAAGCAATTAGAAAGCTGCAGGCCTTTGTTTAAGACAAATAATTTATTAACATTGCCCTGTAGTATATTAGGGACATTTTTGTATTTGTAAGAAGATACCCGCGTCTATTTAAATTAAATACAGAAGATACACAAAACTGTATATACCTAAATGTAGAGTGCAGGTGGCTCAAAAAAATGCTCCTTTAATGGCAATAAAAATATATAACAAACTACCAAATAGCATAAAGGAACTACCTATTAACTTATTTAAAAAAGAGTTATCAAAATGGCTCATAGAAAAATGCTTTTATGATGTAAAGGAATTACTTGCTCATAGAATATAGTCATACACGTACTTATAATTATAATATGAAAAAAAACTATATTTGCAAATGGTTTATTGTATATTTTTTTGGAATTGACATACTTATTGGAATTGACATATTTATTGGAATTGACGTATTTATTGGAATTGACATATTTATTAGAATTGACATAGTTATTTAATTTCTACATATCTAATTGAATTAAATTATTTATTTTAATTGAATTATTAATTGTATTTTAAATTTAATAAATAGGTACTACAAATGCATCATAAATTATTTGATCGAATTAAATTATAAAATACAAATAAATTCAAAAGAAACAAATGAAAATGTAATAATTGACAAATTTAAACAATGATTTTATTTTTGATATGTTTTATTAAGAGATAATAATGTTAATATAGCATTAAGAGAAAATAATGTTAATATAGCCTTAAATAAAATTTGTATACCAGTTAAGTCTGGTGAAATAGGCGAAGCATAAATGATTTTTACAACACCTCCATGTACCCTATTTATGCACAAATAAAGAGTTATTATTATTATTATTAAATGCGAAGTAGATACATTCGGCCTTGCCATACTATTTTTAAATTACTCCAAAAAGAAGAAAGGCATCATTTTTTGTGTACGTTTTTATGTATGTTTGTTAAGCGTTAATTTCGCCAATATATTTTGATGGTACTATTTAAGAAAAGTAAGTCATGATTCGGAATTGGTCACTTATAATTTGGATCAAGATCCTACAAGTGATTTATGAGTTACATTTGATAATGCAAAAATAGTAATAAAATAATAAATCTAGAGTTGGGTTGTTGCAGTTTCACTGCACTTAAATTATATTATGTAAGATAGGTAGATGGTAACTATTAATCCAACATTCACTATTTAGAGCAATAAGGAATCGTACGTTTTGTTTTCACACGTAGAGACATTAATTTAATGTTCCCGCCAAAAGTGTCGTAGCGTTAAAAATAATTAACAAAAATACCAAAATATGTATTGGTACCTAATCTGCAATCTCTAGGTTCGTCACATACTTTCGAAATAATTTCTTACAAAAAAATAAAAAAAACTAATTCCGTAAAGACAATTCGATTCGGAGGAATCCAAGGCACAGTTGAACGGTGGTATACTTTTAAGAAAAAAAATTCCGCCATTGCTGGGTTACCCAAAAATGGCAAATGGAAATAATTTGTGATATATTTTTATATAGGTATAAATTAAAAATATATTTATTATATATTAACTTATGAATGTTATTATAAATATTTGATAAACTTTCAAAAATTGTGGCTATATTTTGATATCTTAATGTAAAATGTCGCCAAACATGGCTAACTTGGCAACACTGCTGCCATTCTATGCTGAATTTTCGAGTATTTAAGACGAATTATACAAAATCTATAGAACAGTTGCGTTCGGAATGTTTATATTTCATTGCGGGATTCCGAATGCATGGACCCGCTTGCAAAACCTCGAAATGGAGAAATTCCGTACGGAACATTTCTGATCATGTGTTGCGGATGCATTGATTTCTATGGATTCCGCATGTATTTTGGCGGACCTTACTGAAAGAAACCTTCTATGTCTGCGTCACAATACGTCCTATTTCGAAAATATTTAATACCATCTCTGTCGAAATCTGTGTGTTTTTATTACCGATCCCATCTTCATAATTAAAAGCGGATTATATGGGCGTGCAAAAGAAAAATAATGAAGACGTGTAATATGCTAAAAGTACTTTAACACTCAATCAAAATGTAAAACTTATGATTTTAGAGTAAATAGTTTGTATATTACGTAGTATTAATCAATATGAAAAATCTCTTTCTTCATTTCCATGTATTAAATTTCATTTAAATTTAATTACATTTAAATATTGAACATAATATTTTCAATTAAAAAAATGTAATTGCTTCTCATAGACATATTTGCTACTTCGTGACGTTAAAATGATTTTGATGTTTGTGTATTTTTATTTTCTTAATATTCTAAACAAATTTATTTGAGAAACTTGAATACGATGCCATTAATTGATAAAATATTCATACAATTACTTAAATGTCACATACCTATTTTAATTGTTGAGCTTTTAAAAGTTTTACATAGATATACTTTTAAAAATCAAAAACATTGTATATAACTTTTTTAGATTGTATAGGTACTCCCTGGATATTAGAATCCTTAGTGTTCATTATATAAATAATAATCAACCTTGACATCGTCTAAGCTCGAAACTCATGTTGGTCCGGGCTCCTTTGCAGAATAGACCATCTGACTTTCTTGCCCTGCAGCTCGTAAAAGGCGAGCATAGGCTTATCATCACTAACACCGTGACATCTGACTAGGTGGTAGAGTTTCGCAGCGACTCGCACGGATAGATACCACCGCCTAACCTATTAATAACCATAACGTCATGACGTGTTCCGGTTCGGAGGGTAAGGTAGCCGGTAAACTTAGTTTTGCTCGAGGCCCAACATACTGACCTCAGGTTGGCAACTCACCATTACCATCTTTGGTGTCCCTAGGCGGCGTGAATTTCTTACCATCAGGAAATCCGTCTGTTTGTTTGCCTTCCTATAACATAAAAAATAATTCTGTGCTTAAATCTAAATAAAACAATTTAATTTGCAATTTTCCGCCAAAAAAATGTATACATACTCGTATTATGGCGTTACAAAACAAGCAAAATAGTGCGCTAATAATGAATTGGACTTACCGGAAGCTAAAACTCCCAAATATATCCAGCTCCACACAACACACACCACTAAACTGTTTTATTTGCACCAACGATACATACACTACCAAAAACTCAACGTACGTTTCGCTTCATCAGGAGAATTCGACTGCACTCCACGAAGGTCGAGCAGACACTGTCTGGAGTGTTGTGTGGAGCAGCCAGCGCCATAGAAAGAGAGGAAGTATCTTCCTCTCTTTCTATGGCGCGGCGAAAATATATGCCTGCGCCTGCTGTTTCGTTTAGACGGCGCAGAGCGCTTGCGCGAATGTTCGTGTTGTCATGTTTGTGTACGATAGCGCAATAAATGAATATTGTGTTCTACCACATAAATGATAGTACTTTCATACTCATGATTAAAGCAATTCGTGCAAAATTATTCCCTAATCATTCCAAAATATCAAAAATGCACAACGTTCATATTCAAGTTTTCACTTCTGCCAGCACTCCCGGAGGGCAATCCATGTTTTTTTTTTGTTATGTTAGTTATTGTCAGGAGTAGATTCACAAGAAAAAAAGAAATCAATATCTATAGTAAGAGCGGGCAACCTCTGTTGTCTCGGCTAGTAATATAATATGAAATACATCAATAATATTACCTTTCAACGTTGGAAGGTGGTGTTGAGTACGGCGTGGTGGAGTTGTTCCGCTGATACCGGCCGTACGCAGCGGGGGTGTTTCCGCGGCGACAGTACTCAGTGGCACTGTCGTTGGTACCTCGCCACGTAGCGGGAGCAGCCGCCGTGGCAGCCATCGCGCACGCGTTACCCGCGCTCTCTTCTCCTCTGAAACAACATACATATTCATTGGCAAATATCCTGTAAGTTCCGCGTATCCATTACTTTTAATTGATGAACATATCTTGCGATGCAAGAGTAAGTATTAAGCGTAATCATACGACGGTTTTAGAGTGTGTACAAAATAAATCCTGCACAGACAAACATAATCAATAGGCTATCAAGAAACGAATATCCATAGAGCTTTTGCATAATGCCTCAGTGTAATTGAACGCCAGTGTAGCCCACTATTTCCATTGCGACTTGTCTGACGCGGCTGTGGCAAAAAAAACTCTATTTCACCCGACGTGTACATAAAAACTGTTATAATAGTTCTAGCTTTTCTACTGCCTTAAATTTATACAATAGGTACTCATATTTTTTTTAAGGTTAAACAAATTCAAAATTCAGTTTCTCACAGTATTACCTGCGTCCCGGATGAAATTCAATGTATTATTGATGTTTGTGTGAGTAAATGCTTTAATGAAGCTGCATAAAGCAAAGTAATTGTTCCTAAAGATTACAATATATTTCTTATAAATAGATTAGGAGGAATAAGGTTTTACTATCGTTTATTTTTAAGTAATTTTATTACTCAGTAATTTATTTAGACAGTCATCAATATTGAAGTGGAAACAGATTCTCAAATAACACAACTGCGTTTTTTAATACAGATTATTTCTTTTAGAGAAATAATGGGATAACATTTTTTAAAAAAACGTTAGTCCCACTATTTTCATTTTGTGTTTCCATGGAAATAGTGGGATCCATCCATGAACCGCAATCAAAAAATAAATCTTAAAACACACTATCTAAAAAAGAAGTCGCCTCTGTGGTCTAGCGGTCCGGCGTCGAACTTGACTTTTTGAGGTCCCGAGTTCGATCCCCGGGTCAGGCAACAAAAAAATGTTAGAAAAATCACATTGTGGATTTTAGTGTCTTCGGCTAGTCGTGGGTGTCATGGTTCAAGTTCTGTCTATTTAGTCGGGCGTGAAGATACCTCTTTTTTAAAAAAAAGTCTGAAAATGTGTGCAAAATTCTGTAGTCGACTTAAATTCGAATTACCTACCTATCTTTTATAATCAAGTACTGAACGTGGATGCAGGTACCCGGGGAGACTTAGGTTTACGTTCCAAGATCAACATTTGTGTGATGAACATTTCGATGTTCCGTGTCTGGGTGTGCATTATTTTTATTCCAGTAATTAGTGAAGAATGTATTAGTATTACTGACTAAGTGTCTAAACACACTCTGTCTTATTAATTAACATGGACTTATGTAGGAGTAAAATTAAGTGGATATTATAGTCTGTATCACATTGTAATAGAGACTATGAAACCAGGTTGAGCTTTAGAGTACTTTACTCCGTGTTTATTAATAATACGGACTATGCCGACGGTACGCGACCAAAGTTTCGAGGCTGACTTTACGTTTCGACGTATTCGCCTGATTTGATACCATTAGTGCCCAACTTACGCGGTAGAAATTCAGTTGCACAACTTTGTGTGTGTATTCAGGTCCTTCCCCCCTAGATCTTCGTCGCCAATCACAGCGAACTTTGGTCGCTTATAATGGCTGCTCTACAGAAACGTTGCCATAAAACATCGTAATTTCGGTATAATGTGACTACGCCTGCCATGCACGCCTTTGGGGTTAGATCAATATGTGAATTTTGACCCGAAATATTTATTTATATATATATATATATGTATTAATCACACAAAAGCCTGCTATTGTTAATCATCGAACCTAGGCATTTTCATTCAATCAACGCTATTATCTTAATCTCTTACAAACGTATCTTACATGTCGATCCATCAACACTGATTTATGATTTGGTATTTAAATCGAAATTGTCTTGGCATCCCTAGCGCTGTCTGCTTTTATTCTATCTATCTTGACACATTTTTATTTTCATGTAAGAGGTCAGCGAAAAAGCACACTGCTCTATGCTAGATGTTAAAGGCAAATTATTCAGAGCAGAACAAATTTTCATCTAAACTTTCATCCCCAATATAGGTATTTGGGGGTATTTTTTTAAAAAAGCAAAGTATGTTACATTCGAATCTTAACTACTCGCATGTCAAATTTCAACAATCGGTTCTGAATTTTAGCCGTGAATACGTAACATACAAGAATGCTTTCGAGTTTCGCATTTGTAGGGAGTAGGAAGAGATTTGTAAAAAATTACTAAATTATCTATGCTATGCCGTTATAGTTATTGAATAATTTTATTAAACGTCATCACCTAATTAATAAAATTATTTATTTATTTATTTTATAAACATTTTAAATGGATAGGTTCTGATAATATGACCTATTATAAAACACTGGCGCATCTACCTATTTGTTCACAATAATTTCAATACACTGTCAGAATTTTGAATACGGTTCTCACCAACAGATAGTGATTCAGGGAGAACGTTTAAATACATATATAAAAGGTAAGTTTTTGGGTAAATTATTCGAAATATATGGATTTTGCAGTCTTACATAAAATGGCCAAAGGCAAGTCGGACTCGACTACGTTTGTTTGTTGTAATGTATGATTGTTATTACTTCCGTAACAACTTCCGTAATAACAATCAAACATTTAGAACAAATTATGTTGAGATATCTGACTGAATGTCTCAAAATGCCAAATATCATTTTGCACTAAGAAAAATATAACTGTTTTTCAGAGTATTTCCCAAAAACTTCTGACAATATATCTCATTCAAACGTATTTTCGTTGCAAGTTCTAATTGAAAAGTTTTGGTTCTCTTTGATCCATGAATACACATTTCTTAAACTTGTTTACTTAAAGGGCTTCCGCGGGAAATTCGCTATAATTTATTTTCGAACGAGTTAAAGATATTACGTCGTTAATATTTCAAGGTTATCGTTTGTATACTCTAATTGTAATTAAATACTTGAAGTATAAAAATGTTGCCAGTAGAGGGCGCTTCTCTTTAGAACCAGGTTACAAAATTAATATTATACCAAAAAGTTGGATATAGTATATTAAAGTTGGATATAGTCAGAGTCGACTACTATGCAGGGATTGGTTTTTGTTTTCACGAAGAATATATGCCATATATTCAAATGACAGAATTTCATTTGCCCGAAGTTTTACTTGCCCGAATGTTTTGTTGACCATAATATACTTGTGACATATTTTTTTCGTTTTCATGCTGATACGAGTGCCATACCTATTGTTATCCGTTTTGCTAGTTGCAAGAATATTTATTATTAGCCTTACAAAAATTTGTATTTGCATTAAGTAAAATGTAAATTGTAATAAATATACGACAGTATGATTACATTTCATAGTTGCTTTTATTTCTAATACCTATTTATCTAGTACCTCTTTGTACGACCAAAGTCACTTCCATTCAAATTTAACCTAACGCCTTTGTTCTGAAAAGCGATTAACTTTCTGGCACTTCGCCGGCCGCTGCCGCGGCACGTTCTCTTCGCTCGCTCGGCTCGTGCGTTGTCTTTCATGTTCTAACCTAACCTAACCAAACTAAATCATACCGAAACCTATTGTTCATTTAGTATAAAACTTTTCTAGAAGTTATTTTCATGGTAAATGATGTTATGGCTTGTAATACGACTGTATGTGGTAATACGACTTACAATCATGCTAGCAAATTATATTATTGAAACTGAGTTTATGAAAAACAAAGTTTCTAGCACGTGACTACCTTGGAAACAATAAGTATGACATATGAAATTATGAGAAACAATATTATGTCTATTAACCATTTATAGCAGATGAAATTATGGCAAATGAAATTCTGGTAAGCGGGTGTAACCGCTATGCAGGGCGTACCTTGGGAGAATCGTCGACATAAACCACTATTAAATAAATAAATACCATTGACAAGCTACACGAACGTGGCCTTTAAAGCTTCAGAACCTTTACAATAGGACCTTTAGGATAGACCTTTAGGTTTGGAGCTCTACAATCACTTTGATTCAGAGAAACTGTTAACAATAATATTATAGACTAAATTTGAGTCAGATGTTTAACATCCCAGGCTTAATTAAGTAGACAACACACCTGTCATATCTTTCGTGTATGTAGGTGAAGTCAGTATTTTATGGCATGTAACAAAAAAACATTTTTAAATTATATTAGTAGGGGGAAACTACACATCTAATACCCTACTGAGAAACTATCATAAAAAGTTTAAAAAAGTGACGACTTATCTATCAATTTAAAATATTAGACAAACAGAATGACGATTCAGGATATTTTCTTCTATTTACTGTATAATCGTGATAAAAATGATCGAGTTTTGACATTAGAAACGATATTACAATGTCTATCTAGACCCTAGATGATGTGATCCATTTTTGCAAACAAGATTATTCAATTTAATCGGTAAGTATAAGTAAGGATAGAAAGAGAATATCGGACATTCACTATTAAAATGAAAAATATTACTTAGACAAGCAAGACTTATTACTTAGGTACGAAATTAGGTAAGAAATAAACTTATCTAGTAAGAAATGAATTATTTAGACCTCAGAAATGAACATATTAGTAACTGAATTACACCTGTAGCTTAAAACGACAATAAGCATTGACCTAGTGCTTCTTTTGTTTAGCTTGTCTATTGTACTCGTAACTTCATGACTCATCACAATAGTGAAGTATTTGTTCAAACGTGTAATATCTTTCAATACAGTTATTTTTATTTATATGACTTAATGTCGGATATAAAGAAATCGCAGTACTGCTGACGACGTCTCCACTACTGTTGTTTAGACCCGCTTTCATATTATGCAAAAAGTCATATGTATATTTCTTAAAATTCTCAATTGAACGCAGAAGTAAGTTTCAAACTATTCTTCTCAATTCAGGAAATGTATTTTCAACAAAATGGTACTTCGTTGACATTAGGTAAGTTCAGACGGACACGCAGTGAATAAAATGCAAATAGAGTAAAACTTCCCCAAAAAACTGTTTGCTACAATTTGTTAAATGACCTTTTTTTGTGGCGTTCATTTAGTCGCAGTATTGAAATAATTTAATAGCAGTAAATTATTTCAATACTGTTTTCAGTGAGCAAATCATCTACGTACACAAAAATTATGTATTTTCCTCAATTTCCCTGGGATTCTATAATCCGAACGAACCACCTTGAAATAAAAAAAAAATTTTTTGAAGTCAGTACAGAAACTACGAAGACATCAATACACAAAAATAAATATTGGAATCGAACCGAGAAGTCGAAGTATAACTTACTATTTTCAAAGTCGCCTGCACTTAATATAGAAGTCGAACATATAACTAACCTCCTCCTTTTTAACATACGACGCAAAACCAGGGGTTATTATAAATTTTACGTGTCTGTGTGTGTACGCGTATGTCTGTGACATTATAACTTTTCAACAGATAGACCAATTTTGATGCAGGTTTTTTTGTTTGAATACGTGATCGATATGGTTCTTAGCTACATTACACAAAGGTTTTATCGAGGTTTCATTGAAAATCTTTAATTTTAAGTTTGAATTCGGCCATGTTGAACTATTTATCTTACATACCATGATGTTCTATAGCAATATTTATTTACGATATCATAACCTATGCCATCGCAAAGTGCAAAGACTTGTGGCTGTTATATATTGTATGATTTAATTATGACTATTAAAATTGTTAAATGCAATTTCTCTTGTAATTAAAATTAATGACCTGACTGCTGAACTGATGGAAGTCTACAGATTCAAATTCAGATTTGCCCATATTGATCTATCTAAATGTCAAAGCCTGTATGTTTATTAAGTAACCTTAAAAAGTGGCATTCGGTGGTGGGTTACCTGTTGGACAATAGTCGCTACATCATCGACTTAGTTGCTGACGCAATGCCGGATTCCGCAAAATGTACGCCCCTTGAAAAAAACTCTTACGCAACCTCTACATATAATGATAGAATAACCAGTAAATTTGCCATTGATATTGGCAGCGAAATGATGAAACGGTAAATTATTTTTAATCTATTGTTTAATCCTAATACGACAAAAAGACCAGCTGTGCGAAGGCAGTAAAAACGTAAAGGGCATTTCAATTATCAAACAAAATTACAGTAACTGGTTTTACAGGTCCTAGGGTTGTGTGTTAGCCAATACGATTAACGGCAAACATTAATAACCTATCTACAAATAAAGATAGGCCTTTCAGAGTTTTGTTGCCAAGAGATTTTTGTTAATAATTGAAAAATAAGAGCGGTTACCTGGCTACTGATCTAAAATAGCACGATTTCTTATCTTATTATATTGGAAGTAAGTCAGTTTCAAAACCAATAATCGTTTCAGCTATATAAGTTCAAAGGTTCCTCCAAGTTCTTAAAAAAATGACAGGAGTAAAACCACAAAAAATAGTCAAGTATCCAATAGCAACATTTACGAAGCTTTGTACTTTTCACTTGCCTTAAACAGGCAGATTGTCCATGAAACATTCCATACACGTGGCCACGTCAATTCATGGCATTTGTCTATTCATGTTTTACTGCATTATTTTAAAAACGTTTTGAATTAGAATAATTATACGGACGAGTTCCCTGATAGTATGAAAACGTTGCCTATTGGTGGTAACAGTGGGTTACCAATCGAGTCTTTAATAATTCACACTGTAATATGGAACACGAGGATTTTTTTTTTGTATAAAGGAATAAAATCAGTTTTAATCTTTGCTATATATATAACATAAACATTACTGCTTTCAGATTATGCTTATCTACGAGGTGGTCTAGCAAATAGCTTAATACAATTAAAAGTGAATACCTCGGTGAAACACAAAACTGGCTCCAAATATTACGATAATATGATAGTTGACATGTCAAATGTAACAATAAAAATGTTTACTTCGTATAGTATTTAATATGAAATTTCGTATTTTATTACATTTAAATAACAAAACATATTTATTTTATAGATTTATTTATTTACAGATTATAGAATAAATGTATTTTTAACTGCATTTAGAATTATCAAAAAACGCTTTCCGTCATAGTGACACGAATAAATGTAGCGATGAACCTAACTATGAATGTAAAGTGATTTTTTTAAAGTAAGCGATTCTGTCGATTTTCATATAAGAACAACAAACGACTAATTGTGATAATGAATTTAAATGTACGACAATTCAAATGTACAAAGTCAAAATCAACTTAAACTGCCTAGAATTCGTAGGATAAAATCGATTAAAAATTAACAAAAAGCAACCCTCGTTCCTTTGAGCGAATAGCATAAAAATAAAGAAAGTAAGCAGAGTTATCAAAAAAAAATAACTTTAAATTTTCAGAATTTTCTTGAAAGTGTACACAAACTAGTACAAAAAACAGTGGCAATATTTTGTTATTACAAATTAAAATGAAAAACTTATGTTTATTTTAAGTTAGGTATAGTATAAAAACATGAAAAACAAATAATTACCAGAGACTTAGTGTTATTTCTCATTTGACTAAAATTATTATATTATAATTATATTGATGCGTCACGACATGTAATAAAAAAATAAACGGCGCAAAATTGACCATTTACCTAGCAGCTCGTAAAAAGCGAGCTTAGGTTTAAATAGGTCATTACCAACAAGGTCACTGGTGGCACAGTGATACACCAGTCACCAGCTTACTTAATCCTGGAGCCATAATAGGAATGTTATAATCCTGAGTACAGGGAAGGATAGCGACGCACCTATAAAATCTATGGTATTCCCTTAACATCAGGACGTTCGAGTGCTTATAAGCTATAGTATCACAATGCAAAAAAAAACAGTTAAGTAAGTATCTTCACGCCCATATCCCCGAAGAGGTAGGCAGAGGCACAACAAGGGCACCCACGACTAGCCGAAGATACTAAGTCCCACAATGTGATAGGTGGCAAGCCTATCGCCAACCGGGCACATACATATCCTATCCCGAGCAACATTTTGGAAAAACCCAATTTTATTTTTGTTGCCCGACCCGGGATTCGAACCCGGGACCTCATGCAGTCAAGTCCAAAAACTGAACCGCTAGACCACAGAGGCGATAAAAAAAAACAGATACTTTGTCGAAAAGTTTCATGATTTTAAAATTTAAAATTATAAGAAACAGTAAATTTTTTTTCTTCAGAAAGTAGGTACTGACTGCCTTAAAAAGTTAAATAACCTCCTAATCACTTCTTAACTAATCATTTGATTAAGCTTTAATTTAAAAAAAATGTCATTCATTAAGTACAATTTGACACTGCTTAGTTAAATAGGGTCTTGGTAGATTTTGGTATAAATATGGCTGTATGCGTATTATTAATTTTGCTAAAAATTAATTAAACAATTATCTGCTAGCTGCTAGTCTACATACTAGGCACTGGCTGGGTTTGAGCTATGTAACTCGTAGGAGTTTCTTAAACAATGTGATGCCAAAGTTCAGTACTACTGTACTTCAACGAAATGAAATTTATTAGAAGAAATAAAAGTTGATATAAATAAATAAACAAAATATTAGATTATTGCAATTTGTAAATATAACATTAATATGTAGCAATAAAATAAATGTAAGCACAAAACAGCAAAAACAATAAAACCTAATTTCCTGATGGCACTGATACACTGCGTTTAAAAAATAATGTTTTTTAATAGACTGTGTCTACCGTTCCAGTTGTTGGATTTGACTTTATGAGGTCCCGGGTTCGATTTCGGGGTCAGGCAACAAAAATAAAATGCAGTTGTCCACTTTTCTAATAGAAAAGATGTTAATCGGGATTGGATATGTGTGCCCGGTTGGCGATAGGCTTGCCACCTATCACATTGAGGGGCTTAGTGTCTTCGGCTATTCGTGGTTGTGCGTCTGCCTACCGCTTCGGGGATATGGGCATGAATATACATTTTTTAAGTTTTTAATGCATCTACATTATGTTACCAAGCTAATTAAAAAATGATGTAATTTCTGTAATGCGCTCTGGCAAACTATTCGTTTGTTCATGGCAACCATCGGCCATTGCCATCAATCAAATCGCCTTCATTAAACATAATATTTGAAAGTTTGTATGAAAGTCCTTATTAATGGGCTATAATCAGTAAATATACTACCTGCCACGTGAGCCACGTGAGTTAGGCTTGTCACATTCTGTGTCGTTTGGAGGATTATTTGCCACAACGGTTACACTGCTTACGCGGAATTAGCAAAATAAAGGCTTATTTTACATCTTTTATAATGGATTTTCGCAAAGTAACGCCTGATTCAATAAAATAAAAAATTTAATTATTCCAAAATTTTATGAATTTTATGAATGAAAATATTTTTAACATTATTTAAATTGATGATTAAAAGTTAAACAACGTTTATGAATAAGCCTGTTAGTTACCACCACGAAATTCGCATTTTGCATTTACTCTTTAACGAAATCAATTATTTTCTTAAATTCGTCGACATTTTTCACTCGAAGTTAAATCTCTACTTTGTTTACAAAATTAATGACATTATGATACAGACATTTTAATCGTCGTCATGGCTGACAGCGTTTTTGCATATCAATTTCACAGAGTAATAAAAATATTGTTATAGATTTCAAGGCATCTAAAAATTATAAAAAAATTTTTTTTGGAGTTGTTGGAACAATGAATGAATGCATTCAGGTTTCTTTAAAAATGTCAACTAGCCTTGTCCGTAGGTACTTATGTGAAACTACAAAATAAATATTTCATCATGAATATAAACATTGTAAGTTTACAAATTTTAACCCTCTATGGAATAAAAGGGGTGTTCTAGTATGAAATAGCAGTTAAAATTAAAATTTAATTAAACGACAATTTACATGCTGCCAATGCATCAATAAGACCAGATTTTCCTGATTAAAAGAGGTAAATTTATCATAAACTAACTGACCTGACCGACCTTGTGTATTAAGTCATAAAATTCGAATGTCGCTCAAGTAACAGTTATGTAAACTTTCTTCGTTAAATTTTCAAATTAAATTTTCAAAACATATTATTAGTCCTATATAATATATGACGATAAAACCTGGTAATTGGTTACCTACTCAGGGAATAACAAGCTCATATAATACTTGAAGTAAGCATTTTTTATTACAAAAATGGATAAAGTTTTAGACCAATTTAGTTTGAGTTCAATTCTAAGCTGGTCACCGGACAAAATGTTTAAAGAAGATTTCAAGTTAATTTAAAATAATCGAAAGAAAACAGTATTATTCGTATTAACTTGGGTAGTATTGTCTAAACAAAAAGGCGTTCAAAAGTATCTGCTACTGATTTTGATATTATATCGTCTAAGTCCACAAAAATTGCGTACTTTCCTTGATTCTCTGAGATTCCATTATCAGATCCAGACTTGGTGACAACGGAACCATCATGCAAGTGCGCTCTTTAAAATAAAATAAAACATTTTTTTAATCGTTTCACAAATGACGAAGATTTAAAGTGACACAAATAAAAATATAGGCACCGAACACTATTTCTTTTAATGTCGGTTAAAAATTATAATTGAATTACCTCATATTTCAATTTTATGTCATCTAAAGTTATTTAATGTAACAGTTTATTATCAACAAATGATCGGTGAGTGAATTTTATTTAAACTTGGCGGCAGACAAGCAGGCGGATTTTGTGATGATAAGAAATTCAAGCGGCCTACAGACACCAAAGGTGCATTGGTGGTTTGTCAATTTAAGGCCGGGGTGTGAGGCCTCGAGCAAAAGCTAGTTTACCGGTTACCTTATCCTCTGAACCGGAACACGTCAACAGCAAACAATAACGTTATACGCAGGAATACGTTTGGCAGTGGTACCAAGCCTGGAGAATCGGTGCCTAACTATATCATCTAGTCAGATGTCAGTGTATTAGTGACAGTAAGCCTATTATGCTCGTCTTTTCGTGCTATCTGGCAGAAAGGCCTATTTTGTAAAACACACTAGAGCAACTCGTACCCCGAGTACCCAACCATAGAACTCATAACGGTCTTTTGCTCAAACTATAATTTTATTAGTCAATCTTCTTGGAATCTTGGATCATCTTTATTTAGACTTTCTTCTTCTTCTTAAAAAATCATATTATTAATGGACTTATACTATACCTAAGAGGTAAAAATACACTCAAGTTATCAATTATTGAAAGATTTAATGTCTGAATTTAAGTAATGTGACAATCCACGCTGACCTAAAAAAATCTTAATTTTATTCACTTTTTATTATAGTAGTCGTCGCTTGCGAAGAAATAATAATGACATTATATAATTAAATAACGATAACTTAGAAATAAAGAATATAAATAAACTGCGTTGGTATTAGGTGGAGTGTCGTTATATGTAAACTTCAATTTTTAAAACAAACACTATTTCGTTTATTGGTCCGCTTATGATTTATGAATGATGAACAACATTTCACTCGTACACAACTCTTTCAACTGCTCTTACAATAATTACTCAGACGTAAGTCGAGAATAGACCACATGACCTGACCATTTTTAAATAAATCTCAATAAATAGATAACACTGCTAATGTTAATTTACTGAAATAAAAATTGTAATACATTCATTCATTTAGCCGTGGAAACGAATGTTCACAAAGTATCTTCACGCTCATATCCCCGAAGAGGTAGGCAGAGGTATAACCAAGGCACCCACGACTAGCCGAAGATACTAAGTCCCACAATGTGATAGGTGGCAAGCCTATCGCCAACCGGGCACAATTCCAATCCCGACCAACATTTTTTTTTATTTGAAAATTGGAAAAATCCAATTTTCTTTTTGTTGGCCAACCCGGGATTCGAACCCAGGACCTCATGCAGTCAAGTCCAACACCCGGATCGCTAGACCACAGAGGCGATGTTCACACTTTTTCGTATTAGATTAAGTACAACAAAAAGAGTATTATATATACTTCATTAGAGTATTATATATACTTCATTAATTAATCGCGATCTTACGGCGGCACTCAGATACGTCAATTATCTTTCAATCAACCATCAAGTTGATATTTTCTAAACACAACTGTGACTCAATGGTATATTAAATGTCAACTGTGTCAATTTTTAAATTTCTTCCTGTATTTAAAGCACCGTTTTTGTACGACAGCAAACACACTTTTCCCTTATCTGACTGATCTGACTTTTAGCACCTTCTATTATTCTTTTGAGTTAGTAAAATCATCACCATTCACTATATCTCTTCCATTCTCTTCAAAATCTCTCTCGTAATCTCTGTGTACAGATTCACAATTCACTACAATGTCACATGATACTCTAAATGTAGCTTTTTATAGTTTTATTGTAAAAATCTTGAAAGTACACTTTCTGCAATGCAAGTGCAATTCTGTTTGTACCAACTTGTGTAATTTTTAATTTACTATTTACAACACCTAAACAAAAAATACATCATTTGGATTCTGTTTATTGAATAATTTTTAAGTTTAAAATTTTAGGGTTCTGCAGTCAAAGCTCAAAAAACGGAATTCTTATAGATTCGTTATGTCTGTCCGTCTATATTTCACAGTCATTTTTCCGAAACTATAAGTACTGTCTTCTCATAAAGTAAAATACTATTGGAAGTTGAAAACTATTTTGAGGGTTCCCTATTAAGTTTTTTAATCTGAAACCTAAACTTTTTTGTCATCAAATCCATAAGTATCTATGTATAGATCTTTTAAAACGATATTGAGTTTTTTTTTGAGGTTTTTAATATATTTAGACAAACTGAATACTTGGCGAGACAATTCCAAGTAGTAAAATGTGTACCACCACCTTACATATTCCTGCCACCATAACGTCATGACGTGTTCCGGTTTGGAGGGTAAGGTAGCCGGTAAACTTACTTTTGCTCTAGGCCTAACATACTGACCTCAGGTTGGCAACGCACCATTACCACCATTGGTGTCTCTAGGCGGCGTTAATTTCTTAGCATCAAGAAATCCGCCAGCTTGTTTGCCTTCCAATATCATAAAAAAAACCTTACTTGAGCTTTTTTATTTAAAGATGGTTGTTATTTGTCTGGATTCTATACATAATTTTTAATTGTGTTTTGCGGTTTTCTTTAGACGCCTATCACGTCATTGGTTTATTGACAATTTTACCACAGTCACTGAATCACCGTTGAATGGTTGTCGACAAATATTATGATATGATTGATAAGGGCTCATTCGTATTAAACAATTTATCGCTCACAAAATAACTCTATTCAGTAAAAAAAAAAAACTAACAGTTATTATTGTCAGTTGGGGGTTGATTTTCGATTGAAAGTAGCTTCTGTATGAATTCTATCTCTTATAATATGCAGATTAAACTTCATTAAATTCAGTCCAGACACTTAGCCAAAAAAGAGTAACAAAAAGGTAGGCGGTCATTCGCATTCCAATTAGCGTAATAAATTTAAATGTATCAGGATAATGAAACGTGTGAAATGAGAAACTATTCATAAAATCAATCTAATAATCTTCAATATCTCACATTCATTACAAAAACAAACAAGTCTTTCCTCCTTTAAAGTTGGTAGATAGGTGATGACACCTGTGATGATGATGGTGATGAGATAACAAAATCTGTCCGCAGAGCAGTAAAAAGTTATTTTACTGGCCATTACATTTACAGACAGACAGATGTTTTTATAAAAACAGACAGATGTTACAGATAACATCTAATATAAGGAAATTATAAAAATAAAAAACGTACAATGTAGGTATTTTTGGTAGAAATTTTCATGGTAATGCCATGCAAACTTCTACCGAAAATTGGTTTGAATTAGATCTAGTAAGTATTTCTTTCAATACATTCATAAATCGGAAACCGCAACTGTATATGAATTGAAAGAAAGTTTATATTATGTTACCTGCTGCTACGAAACTCTTCTTCATAGGTGTGTCTGACTAGTACTTTGCTTCTTTTATAATAATCGGGTTTTCTCCATAAAAGTAGTTCAACTCGCAATTTAAGTTTTAGCGCAAAACAAAAATTTACTAAGCAGACTTACGAAAACGTATGACGTAAAAAACTGATTTAGGTATTTTAAAAGTTTCTAATTTCTGTTAAAAAAAACAAGTCAAGAAATTAATTTAATAATGAGTAAATCTACTTTTACCCATTTAAATTCATGTTTATTTAGTACTTATTGATTATAATCAGGAGCATTCTTGTTTAAAAAGGGAAATAATATTTTTTTGAGGAAGAATTTATTTATTTATGCTAAATAACTAGCTCACCGCGTTTGACAAAATAAAACTAAAAGGAAATTAATTTTTAAATACCTATTAAATATTATAACACCTCAAAAAACACAAATAAGTGGCAGTAATAACTACCACCTTGACTCATTTAACAACACATGTATCATTTACAGTCAGAGACAGCTATCGGTAACATTAATTAAGAACATCATATCACTTTAGTATCGTTTTTGCAAGTACATACCATACATTTTGTAAGTAAACAAATAAAACCTTAGAATAGAAAAGAATAGGATAACTCTTTATTGTGCACCAAAATACATAAAAAATATATACATTAAACGAAACTTAAAAACTAAGTGATACACAAACGCGGCCTTATCGCCAAAACAGCCATCTCTTCTAGGCAACCTTATAAATTTTATGCGATGGTGCTCTTAAAACACAAAAAAGAAATATAACACATGCAATATCAATTGGAATAAAATTATTTTAATTAAAGAAAAAAAAATAAACAGATTAACTTTAATCAAGTCATATTGAACGTTTAACCATATTTTTAAACGTATTGATATTAGGGGCTTTCCTAACTTCAACTGGGAGCGAGTTCCAAAGATTTACTGATAGCGAGGTAAAAGATCGGCTATAATAGTTAGTGTTACGAGAGGGTACTTGGAGAGAAAGGTTATCACTAGATCTAAGAAATTTTACCAACCACTTGAGCTTAGCACGAAATCTAGAAACATGATCATATTTACGTAGCGAAAATATGAACCTAATACAGAGATTTTAAAGACGCTCAAGTTTATTCATTTGATCAACAAAGATAGATTTATATAGCTAGCGTCCGCATAATCTAAGATGGATAGAAGCAAGGATTCGGCAAGCATAGTCTTGGTGGGAATTGGAAGCAAAAACCGAAGACGCCTGAGAGAACTCCAGGCACAGAAAGCTTTCTTACTCCTCCTGAAGTTGTTTGGATCAAGAAAGGTTAGTGTCAATAAAAATCCCTAAATTTTTTACATGGTTGCTATAAGGAACAATGACACTATTTAGTTTAACGGGGGCTATGCTATCACAATCAATCCTATTGATAATTCCAGGGCTACCAATAATAATGACTTGAGTTTTAATCGGGTTAAGCTTAAGACCAAAGGAACTGCTCCAATCTTCAATGCTGACTAGATCATTGTTCATGGTAGCAATAGCTCTATGAAGTTCAGTGAGGCTAGAGTGCGTGTAGATTTGGAGATCGTCGGCATACAAATGAAATGACGTGGTCAGGTACGAAGTGACAAATTAAGAGAAGAGGAGCGGCGACAAGACACCAACTTGAGGCACACCGTTTGAGAGATTTGCCCAAGAAAACATTACGTCCCCTGTTTGAACAAATTGTCGTCGCCCCTGTAGGTAACTACGAAACCAGTTAATAGTAGCTGGGGATAAGTTAAATGATACTAAGACTGCCAAAAGCACATCATGATCCACCGAGTTGAAGGCATTACTAAAGTCTAGTAAAGCTAAAATCGTCACCATCTTCTGGTCCATAGCGAAACGAATGTCATCTGTAATCTTAATTAGAACAGTGGTAGTGCTATAACCAGGGCGAAATCCAGACTGGAACTCATTTAATAATTTATGGGAGTTGAGAAAGAAAGAAATCTGCTGTTGTACCAACCGCTCTAAAACTTTGGACAGAAACCGTCTTTGAGCATCCCGACGCAAAGTATTACATCGATTCCTCACCCTCACGTACAACTCACGCATCTCTGGAAACTTCGATTTTTTATAATTAGCAAAACTTATATGTTTTTTGTTAATAATGCTACGAATCTGTAAGCCAAGGAGCACGAAGATGTTTAAGCTTCACAGGTTTCATAGGCGCATGTTTATCATAGAGATCGATTAGTAACTTATTGAAACGTTCAATCTTGGCATCCACGGAAGTTTCAGCCGCAACCGATAACCAATCAACGTTATTGGCATCTGCGTGGTGGCTTTCAACATCCATCCCACCAAAACTTCGCCTAAATAGAACTTGAGGTCTTTGCTTAATTGGCCGTACTTTGTAAGACAAATAAATCATGTCATGATAGGAAAATGGAGCATTAGCACATTGACCGTGCTTAACAACAAAATCAGGAGAAGAAACTATAATAAGATCTAGCAGGGAGGATATACAGTTAGGAATAGAATGGGTAGCCTGAAGGGGAAACAAATGTAAATTATGCCCATCTAAAATTGAATGGAGTTTGTTAGCCCTGTTGTCCTTTTTAAGGAGACAAGTTTAAAAGTCACCCATAAATATAATGTGATTATAAGATAGGGTGACGGAATCAAGTAATTCATCAAATGAGTTAAAATAATTCACAAATAACGAAGGGCTGTAAAAATTACCTAAAAGGTTTTGAGTATGTAATAAAGATATTTCAATTACTAAATGTTCAGCGGCATTTTCGGCTGGAGATTGGGTTGATGCGCTAACTAAGGAATAAGATATGCCAGAACGCAAATAAATAGCTACACCCCCACCACTCTTACCGATACGATCGTTCCTTATTAGATTAAAACCAGGAAGAGCGGAACTCGAAGATGGAAGACATGGTTTGAGCCATGATTGCGACACAAGGATTGCATGGATATTATTACAATTCAAGGACGCTAACAAGTCAGAAAAATGAGCCGGAATACTTTGCGCATTAATGTGTACCACATTAAAGTGTTTATTACTGTTTAAAAAAAGGGATGAACATCATCTTGAAAAGTAGGATACCCCGTACAATCACTTTCTACATTAGAAGATAAGGAATAAAATTATCACTAACAGTCATTTACAAAACTGACAAGTACTAGTTACAAAACTAACTAATGACACTAATAAGTTAATCTAATTTATAATAATTAAAAAAATATTTAAATAAATATTCTTAAACAATTACTGTGCAAATGACAAGTTCCTTGTACCCGCCAGATTATAAATTTCCGAACGAGACTGTAATGTTACCATTACAGCTGGTAGTATTATCTATTGACATCTGACACCTGACAATCAAAATATAATCTCAACTTATCAAAATATGACTAATATTGTAATGGTGAATTTTAAGAAAACTTTAAAATACAACAAAAACGGGTATAAATTAATTTACAAAAGAAAATTTACACTACCTACATACTCAATAGAAAGATCGCATAGTAAAAAACGTATGAAATAATTACTAAGTGCTAGAACCAGGTGAACAATGCTAAGATCTATTTATTAAATTCGTGTAAGAACTACGATAAAAACGGAAAACAAACTAATTTAATAAAATATGAATATACAAAAAAAAATTAACATATTTTAACGAAAAAAAAACTACTGTCACATCTATACACAGACGGATTGAGAACAATTAAAATCGAAAACAAAAATAAACAAATTAAAAATAGTAATATCTAATAAAGAAGAAAATTAATACCAGCTACAGACATAAAATCTAAGTTTAATTCAAACAGATGAAATGAGATACCTAAGAAAATAATTTAAGAAAGTAAATAAAAGTAATCAAAACCTAATTAGGAATTATAAAAATTACTTCACATTATTTGTTTTTGGTAACTTTCTTGGATTTGGCAGCCACACTTCTGCCTCTCTTAACATCTGGAGCTGATGTTGGAGCTGGACTACATATTATGTCTGCGGAGGCTTCGTTGGATAAACTTTGAATAACATCCAGCTCCCCCAGGCTTGTGATGTGACGAAACGAACCATCCTGCTCTCGGATAACAAAAGTTCCATCTTTCGTCCAAAAGCTTGTAATCCCGTAACGCTGCCTAGCTGCCAAGAATACCGCATGTCTTGCCGGTGTAAGAAAACTCGGAAAGTGTGTAACCAGTGTTCTTCAATTTGGATTTAGCATTCCACAACTTGGATTTATCAGAAGAATTTTGGAGCTTACTAAGAATAGCTCGTTGCTTTTTAGATCTCACCTTACCAAGTCTATGACAACGCTTGATTGGGATATTAGACAGGAGCTCCTGATTATTTGTTAATAAGCTTTTAACTTTATGGTTAAAACACGGTATAAGCTTTAAAGATTTTTTGGTACTCTAGGTACAGGTTGTTGCGCAAATCCTGCTTTGGTAGAAAAAACATATTGCTACATGAAAAAAAACACCCATAAAACATTTAAGGTAAGGTAACCTTAAATCATTATAACAATAATGTGTGAATAATAGAAAGAAACCTAAAATAATTCAAAACCAAAGGAAATTGAAATTGTAAAACATATATGTATTTTTATAAATTTAAATGATAAACATTTTCAATTTTAAAACCCCCGACAAAACCTACATGTAGTTATTATTGAAGATGATTAAAATAACTTAAAACAACATTTCTCTTATGATGCACATTTTTTTTTTCTTCTTCTTTATTTGGTTCAATATTTCATTTATTTATTACTTTAATGTACGCGTGTAGGCACGAATATCTATCTACTGTTTGTTTTGTTGATTCTTATAACTGTGTTAGCTGTAAGGAAATTTCTGTATAGGATAAATTTGCCTTTTGTATGTTTATGAAATTAGTGTAAAATATACAATTTTGATGATAGGTGCTTCGATATACATTCGATATCAAAGCATATTTTTAATCGTACACAAAATATTAAAATGATAAAGTAAAGTAAAGTATCTTCACGCCCATATCCCCGAAGAGGTAGGCAGAGGTACAACCAAGGCACCCACGACTAGCCGAAGACACTAAAGTCCCACAATGTGATAGGTGGCAAGCCTATCGCCAACCGGGCACATTTCCAATCCCGACCAACTTTTTTTTTTAATTAGAAAATTGGAAAAATCCAATGTTGGCCAACCCGGGATTCGAAACCAAGACCTCATGCAGTCAAGTCCAACACCCGGACCGCTAGACCACAGAGGCGACATTAAAATGATATTAAAATAAAAATACAGTCCGTCGCTATCTTTTAATCGAGATCTTTGATACTTCTAGAGGAATTGTGATACCAATCTGGACTAACAACTGCACTAATAAAACAGTCTCTTATAAAGATAAAAAAATGTTTTTAAAAAAATTAAAAAAAATACCCTAAAACTGGCCGTACTTAGCAAACTGGCAACAATTTAACATTGAAACCTTTTTGTTTAAAATTTTTGTGACATCTCATTTTATTACCTATTAACAGAAATTCCAAATATATTATAGCTTTATTTTATCAGAGTAATTAAATAACACATTAGAAAGTTCCAAGAGGAACAACTTGTAAAATTTAGAGTAAATGAAGCAAAAACAACCCACTGCGTTTGAGTCATCACTGAACTTAACGGAAACTGGAACACCGAGTTGTTGTTGATGTTCAAAAGAGAAAACACAAGGGACATTTTTAACATCATAGCTAACTACAAATGCACAATATTTACTTTTAAGAAAATGTATGAATAAAACAAAAAAACCAACATTTCAAAAAACAAGTAGAAAATTAAACATAGAAATGCTAGAAATACTTATCTTTTATTTAATTGTAGATAAAAATCTTAATACATAAGATACATGTTTTACGAGTTGCAAAGGTTTTTGGTGGTACTGTTTTCTTTCTATAATGATTATTTTTTGTTCGAAAAGTGACGATTTTCCAAAACAAGTTTGTTTCCTTACAACACTTTCAAACAGGGCAGTAATTTCTTTTGAATATAAAACATTTCAAGTTTGAAATTCAATAAATTTTCATGGCATAAGTCAGAAAATAAGCACACGATTCTCCTCATGATGACAGATACCGCGGCCTGTCAAATGGCGGGAATGTTAGTTCTATTTTGTGTGTCTACCGGTTACAATCATTATGGCGCATAGAAATAGGAATATATAAAAGAAGTGCAACAATGTTCTATAGCAAATTCAGTTGCAGAAATACCGTTGGAATCGACATATAACTTAACAACATCTCTTTTTCTCTTTTAACAAATGTTGATATTATGTACGCCGAAAGAGATAACGACATTTTTGTCTATATGCTCATTTTGGCGTCGATTTAAAGTGACGTCATGACAGTTCTCATGTTTGCCAAGAATCCATAATTAGTGTTTAATTTTTATAGTGATGTACTATTACAATTGTTAATGTTTTATTTTACGTTCCCAGAAAAGAATATTTGGACAAGATAAGAATGTATAACATTGCCACTGAAAATATCAATCACAGTCTAGCTTAATAAGAATTATTTCAAGTGCTCACTTAGAAATAAAGAAAGTGGTTTGAATGTAATCTGATAAATTTTTTGTTGTAATAATAATTAATCTTGTAATAAATATAAAGAGTTAACTTATATAAATAATAAACATATTTGCACGCCACAATGTAAAAAAACGTGCTCGCGAAAAGTAAACAAATATTCTTTCTTTCGTTTAATTACATTTCCCTATTTAGGTATAAGCCAATTGAGTAGCACAAAGTAAGTAAGGTGATAGTTGCGATTTCTTTCGGTAGGTAAATAATAATTCTTATCTATTTGCCTAAACTTAACTATCAATCGTCACTAATAGATCGTGTATCGATATCGGTACTCTACTTTTTTTCTGGACAGCCTTATAATGTCAAAATGGCAGCCATATTTAGTAGTCGACGGCAGGCTTTTTTCGTAGGTATTTCATGTCCATATACTTAGAGGTCAATGTTATGGCGGCATGATTAGGTTAGACAGTAGATCCCTACCCGGGCAAACTGATGCGCAGCACTCTAACATCAGGGGTTCCGTTGGTATTGTTTTTAATATTGCATACGTAAAATTAAGCACATACTTGTCTCTTCATACGAGTTGCATGACAGGGAGGCAGATGAATGGAGGACACGACCAAACGCGGTGTAAATGTCGAATCTATTGTATAATGTTAATGCAACCGTTAATAAATAATATTTACAAACCAAATAAGACGTTTTTATATCTCTAGCTGAGTTAGAAATAGAAAACCATTTTTGATCAGTTATGTATATGACATAAAAAATATGTTATGGTATAAAACGTAACCCGCTTGATAAAATAGTACGTTTACAATTACAAATTTTTAAAGAATTAAACGAAATAATTTGTATTTAAATTGAATTTGACTTTTTAAATGAAATATAAGCAAATATTACTTTTAAGAATTAAATATTTTATACATTTATGTAAATACACTTAAAAATTAACTATTAAAGACCTCTCACCGAGTAAAGGCCTCCGCAAAATTCTGCCACTTCTAAAGTTCGGGTTCACATATAAAAAAAAAACTACAATTTTTACAATCATGCAAAGAAAATTTGAAACAGAAAAAAATAGTAGATTCAAAGTAGCACGGATTTTCTTAAAAAAATGGATTATGGTTCTGGAGAGCCTCTACTTCCAAGTTGAGCCTGTGCCTCCGGTTGCTTTGCTCTGAGATGTCCCTTCTTTCGTGGGTGTCTTTTTTCATAAAATAAAGAATGGTGATGGAAGGATTGACTACCTTGCAAGAAACCTTTGTTCTATAAAAAAATCTGAATGGCAACAATTTTCGACTTATCCTACAGTACAGGTAACAAAATTTTAAACAATAAAATAACTATTTAAGGGATATTTTTTCACGAATAATTAAAAGTGTTTTATTTACAAAAAATCTTGAATTTAGATATAAAACGAGGGCCTCTTGAATATATACCCTATAACTATGTGGCTATAGTCACATTGCAAAGAAATAGCTTAATAAAGGTTGGTTCTTATATATCGAAAGCAAAAAATAAAAGTTTCAAGGTCAAATAAACCAAAACCGAATAATTTAACGATGAAAAGTTAAAAAAAATATTTACTACCTGTTACGTGCCAAAGCCACCGCGACCCAGGCTGTATAAGCTGGGTTTGCTTATACCTGTATAGTGGACGTAAATATAGAATTTTTAGCCTTTATAATATAACGAAGGTCTGGGCCTCGCGGGCTCTTACTCTAAGAGCTATTTTGATACATTTATTTTATGCATACCAATATTATAAATGCAAAAGTCTGTTTGTCTATCTGTTGCGCTTTCAAGGATAAACTGCTGAAACGATTTTGATAAAATTTAATATGCATATAGCTAAAAATCAGACTTTAAACAAAGGCTATATATTTTTTAAATTAACCAACCAACAAACGTGAAAATTTGTACGAAAATCGTAAATTCCTATTCTGAACTGGCAATGTCGCAAGCAAATATCTAGTTATAGTATACTTTATTATTGCATAATTAAGCGATTTTTGAGTTATTTTAACTACAACACCCGTATTACAACTTTTTTTATAATTTACGTAAGTACATTGTGCTGATTACGCAATTACAAATCTGGTTGAGCATGTATACTCATTTTTTGATTTTTTTGTTCTTGTTTAAAGGTGTTGGTAATCTATATTTTTCAACAATAGCAAAAGGGCTTGCAAAATTCCTCAAGGTGTGAGATAGATAATTCTGTTATGGCAATTTCTGACAGTTTGGACGATTTCTCAGTTAGCTGCTGATTTCAACAACAATGACGCAAGACATACTTAGTTCCTCAAATAACATTCCGTTTGTTGAAAAATTAACACAAAAACTGATGTTGCGAACCACATTGAAGTATGTTTTGATTCAGAAGACGACACACCAACACTAAATTCTAAAATAGTGATTAAGTACAGCCTCATGTCTTTGCGCTTGTCAAATTTCATTCTTAACGTGGTTGTACATAAAAAGAATATCTACATAATATGTCAAAAGCATGTACTTAGAATTTAAGAGAAAGGTGGTCCTAATAATGTGTTTAAAAGTATCTGTATCATGTCATATTTCATACCTAACTTAAATTAAAGGAGATGGATTGTACATATTACTAATTTTCAAGGCAAGGTCCGATATTGGCCTTGAATTCGTGAAGTTTCGGGTTTGATTACCGGGTTAGGCAACCAAAAGAAAATTTGGTTTTTCAATTTTCTTATAAAAAATAACGTTGCCTTGGATTGGATGTGTGCCCGGTTGTGTGATAGGCTTGCCACCTATCACATTGCAGGACTTAGTGTCGGCTAGTCGTGAGTGCCCTGGTTTTATCTCTGCCTACCTCTTCGGGGATACGGCCGTATAGATAGACTGACTGCTTTTTCAATAAATAAAGCATCTACGTACACAAAAATTAAGTACTTTCCTCGATTTTTCTAAGATAATAATCAGGAACAGACTTGAAGGCAAAGAAACCCTTTCGGAAGCATGGCTCTCTTAAGTAAAAAAATATTTTTTAAATCAGTTCAGAAATGACGGAGAAATAGATTAATACATAAAAAATATGTAAAAATCAAACATACCTACTCTTCAAATCTTATTAACGAGCGTAAGTAGGGGAGAGGTGGCATGAAAGGGACACGTAATGAAAGGGACAAATCATATTACCGATAAATTAAAAAAGATTTCGAAACAGCACTATTTTTGTCGTATGGCGATCTCTATGCAAGTTCGTTAGCGGCTAAATTCATAATCCCGTCCGCGTCATTTCAAGCGTGTCGGATACGTGCGCCTGTGGCTATTAGCATTGAATTGTATTTTTTCTGATATACCTAATTGTAAAACGTTTTATCGAGTGCCACAAGTTACTTATTTATATGCGAACCACTGTTTAAAATAAGCTGGACATCACAGACACAAGAACATAAGGCAGATAAAGTTTGATATAATAATTTAGGTTTTGTGGTTATGATTTTAATTTTTGTTTGATATTTATGAAAGGGACACAACAAACGGTTATGTATGGGACATCCCCTTCATGACTGTCTCTTTCAAGCCTGCTATTGAGCACTAGGTTTATGATTTTCTTAGTTTTTTTTAGGTTGAAAATGTCACCTAAGAAGAGAGCGCGTTCTCTTCTTAGGTGACATTTTCAACCTAAAAAAAATTTTGATGATTGTTGATGCACACAAAATTTAAGAGTCAGTCAATGAAGTGTTACAGAAAGGAATTTCGGTACGAGAAAACCATTTAACTTTGTTGATTTATATTTAAGTTATATAAAATTGTTTGTTATCTTGGTTTTTAAGATGAATACAATAAAATTTAATAATGACTGTAGTTCTAGTCACTTTCAAATTTGGTTTATTTAGCCATATTTCCTCAAAATCAGGTGTCCCTTTCATAAATTGCTACGTCCCTTTCAATGCAGTACATTTATGAAAGGGACAAAATGTACATTTTTTTAAAAGCCGGAAAAAATAATTATAAATTGATTTAAGACAATTATTGTATTTCGCTTCAATAACTAAGTAGTGAAAGCTTTCTAATCAACTCCTACCGCTTCCATATTATATCATCTTAATAGCTTACTAGGACCTGAAATACAAAAATGTCCCTTTCATGCTACCTCTCCCATTGAATATAATACTAAGTTGCAATGTAAAAAATGACAATAAATAGAATGAATGTACGTAAGTCACTAAACAAGTAACAGAATTCAACCTAAATAAAGTAAAAAAAAAACAATTGAGTATAAACGTATACCAATAGCGTAAATTACAATTTAAATCACAGTTGTTACTGTACAAGTTTAATAGCTAAGCGCGTGTATATGTAACTAAAATAACGACTCAACAAGTTACTGAAATGTAATTTTTAAATATTTGGGAATAACTTTATTCCTTATATCGAAAGTCTAAAATTTTTTTTTGAAACTCTACTATTTATGACGAAATAATTAACCCTGAATGCATATTTAATTAAATATATGTTCAATAGCAGACATAGCACTTTTTTTTAAATTTCTGTAGTAAAAACGCGTGAAAAAAATGAAGAATTTGACTTTTTATAAGATTAAAAAATAATATTATATGTTTTGTTATTTTTTGTCTGGTAGTATACCCGTATTGGCTAGTAGGATATTTGTATGTTCATCGGTACTTCCTACATCTATATATGTAGTGCATACTTGTAAAAGTGGCAGTACACAGTTCTTGAACGTCCCATCACAGAAAACGTTTTCTGTTGCTGTCATAAATTTCATAACGTATTTATTTGCAAAAAGTATAGTTCTATTTTTTATATTTGTAATCAGCAAAACCTAAATCTTTATATTATGGAGTGTGGAAGAATAACAAAATCTTAAAAATTTCTGAACGCAATTTTTTTCACTTACAAAGATTTATTTCTCTGAGTATAAAGTAATATTTTTAGTAGTCGAATGAAGTCACTCCAGACTAACGCGAATGAGTGTCATAGCAGGGATTAGAAGGGAATATTAAAGCTTCCATCTCTTCTTAAAACTTATTGAATATTACGTCGACTGTTTTTTTTTATATTCTTATTATTCAAAAGCTGGTAGTATGACTGTACTTTTTATTTTATGTTTCCTAAAATAAAATACGTGACAATAGCATACTACCCATTTTTAAAGTTGTCAATTACATTATTATATTCTTTTCGTGCGAATCTCCTACAAAAAAAAATATTTTTAAAAATGGGCGAGTCGCACATTTCGTGCGAGTTAAATTCGTGTAAATCACCAAAAAATCCCACATATCGGCTTATTTTGGAACGTACAGAGCCCTTAAAATACAATTTCAGTATTTGTAAAATGTTTGGGTAAGTTTCGGTTTCGGCCGGGCGTATAGTTTACGTTATGTTTATTAAAGATGTAAAATAAGCCTTTATTTTGCTGATTCCGCGTAAGCAGTGTAACCGTTGTGGCAAATAATCCTCCAAACGACACAGAATGTGACAAGCCTAACTGACGTTCCCACCACCCACCTCCGCGACCAGAACACGAATATAGGAAGAGCTCGGGAAACAATATAAATTGTCACGTTCTTTACATGTGACAACCCTACCTAAAGTTCCCACCTCCCACCTCCGCGACCAGATCACAAATAGAGTCCGAACACGGGAAACAAAATCACTTGTCACGTCCTTCGCCAACTTTGTCGAAGCACTCACCACATTATGTTTATTGTAAGGAACATTTAATATGCAATTTTTTTTTTCAAATATTGTCAAGGGTAAATATCAAACATCCGGTAGCCTTAGTGTCTTCAACATTTAATATCTTAGTTTTCGTGTGCAAAAACGTTGGGTATTACATTTACTGCATGTAGCAGTTTCAGATTTCTCATCAATACATATTCCTAAAAAATCACAAAACAAATTTAAATTAACACCAAAAAATGTATTAACTTAAAAATAAAAGTGGCACTCGGTGTTATTTTTCTCTTTTTAAACTGTATAGTTGTCACGGTAATAAAGGTTTCTTTTAATCGATATGTATTATATAATTATTATATTATATTTATTATATAAGCATAAATGCTTCAAGGAGTTTTAGTATTTGGTACCTATTAGCAATTAAATCATATACATACCTTGTTAACATATATTTTGGTATAAATTATTGGCTTGATTGTTGAAACCAGGATATAGTTCACAATGACAAAACTACATGGAAACAATTTTTTATTGGCGAATAACAAGTATGGATTGACAGTTTATAAAAATGATACATCATTAGCATACAAGGAAATAAAATTCTTCACTCACGACACGTAGCCGTAAGCCAATACTAATAAATAAAAAAAACATAATTTTTGTTGTTTCAAAGAAAACCGCATCGAAATAGATTCATTCGTTTTGGAGCTAGGATGCCACATACGCATACACTTATTATTATTACATTGACTTAACACACTTCTTTTTCCGTAGGTGAAAGACGTTCAACATAGTAACTTACATGTTGTAAAAAATATTTCTGTGTTCAACATATGTAATTAACTACATATATTATATACCTTAAGGGCGCCGCGACGCCAGGATTATTTTCATATTTATATATATTCAGCATCTAAATTGATAATTTCGCAGGATAGTGGTTTAAGTCGGCAAACTATTCCCTAATTTAAAAATATAATTCAATGTTACTTATGACTTGTTTAATTAAAATATTGTGATGCTGTTAACGTATTAGTTTATAAACACATCGCGAAAGTTAAATAATAATCTTTTTCATATAAAGTTAAATAACAGTCTTTGTTAATACCTTGTGTATTAAAATTCACAAGTCCTTACCGAGTAAGTTATTGGTATACAGATAACATATTAATCTACTTGGTTACGCGCCTGTACTTATTATTGACAAGATGCGAACAATAAGAAACAACACATAATATGGCACTAAGACATGCTCGACACATCATGTCAACTTCGCAAGTTCTACTATCTAAGTATAAACTTCCGGTACCTAGATATTCTTCTTGACTATCACGTCATTAAAATGATACCAAAGAGGGTATCGAAACTTAACTAAGCCACGGACGCTAGAGTAATAACATCTGGTCCATAAAGTAAGTACCTGCCTGATAAAATGAGCCATGATGTTTAAGCGATTCTAATTGCTAACCGGTTTATGCCAGGTATCTTTTCATAGAGAGAGCTGAGAATATGATTTTCTTGTTTGTTTTTTGTAGAATGTAACATTTAATTCCTTTTGTACATAAACAATAAGCCATTGAACAACATCTGAAGTGATGAACAAAGATCACAAAAATCCTGCTTATATATTAGAAAATCGAAAATTTGTAAAGATGTTTAAATATTTAAATGTTCAGATGTATGTGAGTTCTTTATCAAGATTAGAATCTTAATAAATTTAGCTAATATATTCATTCATAAGATACTATATTTATGCTATAAAATAAATAATACCTGGTTAATACTGGAAACAACCCAAAGCGACTAATTTGTTTGAATACACTCATAATGTATACTTTCATCAACGGCTTTTATCCGTTTGTTTGTACCCGGAAGTAAGCAGACACTCAATTAGACGCATAATTTTTTCTCAAAGTGGCTTTATGAGATTAGAGACTTCAATCACTACATAGTATAAAACAAAGTCGCTGACTCTGTCCTTATATCCCTTTGTATGCTTAAATCTTTAAAACTACGCAACGGATTTTGATGCGGTTTTTTTAATAGATAAAGTGATTGAGGAGGAATTTTTATATGTATATTTTATAACCATGCGAAGCTGGGGCGGGCCGCTAGTGTTACATGTAATAGTTCGACCTACTTACCTGTTTAGTAAAAATGACTTATTCTAACATATACATAGTCTATAATTTACTGAGTTTTATACTCATATTCAACTATTTGTTTAGCCGGAGACCTGTCTCATCAGCTATTTTTAATGACACCTCAACGTTAAATAAATCAGTCACCTACGTTTTCAACTATGTATAATTAAACATACAAAATAAATACATAATAACGATTTAAAGTTAGCTAAGAGTATCTTAACGTTGCTTATTTGGATACGGAAAAAAACTGTCGAACTAGTTTGCAAGTGATCTTCCTACATATAATGGTAGTTTTGGTACAAGGAAATCAACGTGATTTAAATGAAAAAAGATTGTCGGAAGGTCGCCCTTCAATCACCATAACTGAGGATAATGTCAGCATCGTAAATGGGAGAAATTCAACGCGACTTTCATTACACGGTCAGGTTTGCTGTCTGCCAACTTTGCCACTGTCATACAGATGCGTCTTTTGATTATGTTGGTTGACCAGTGTAACGATATCGGCTTCATGCAAACATCAGTCACATTCTTACACGCTAGGCTATCCCCGTCCCTAAAATTCAGTGACTGGAAAAATTACAGCTTAACGTAATTATGTACACCAAAGTGTCATGGTCTTGGTATATAAAGAATTGAGGAAGTTATGAAGCAATTTTTAATTCTTTTGTAACTTAAACAACCTTTTTTACGAGAACGAAAAACAGCAAGGGGTTCAACCGACAGGATTAATAGCTACAATGAAAAAAATGCATTAACAAATTCGAATAAATATTACATTGTTTATTTTACTAATTTTTTATTTTTGTGAAGCTGCTCTCGACACAGATCAAGTTCTTGTAACAACGTACCTACTCAAAACCTAGCTTTTTGCCAAACATCGTCTGATAAATTTAAGAACCGGTTACAGACAAAAATAGCGATTGGTTCATTATGTACAAACAAGTATATTTAAAGCCGCTTACACGTCCGTGGGTTAATTAAGAGTAGTCTATAGGCAAGTAGTAGGCAAACCATGTTATTTAAAAATATAAGCTTTTTTTGTAATGTGCCAATAATAATATAATAATCAATATACTTTCAAGTCTCTAAGTTTTTTTTAAATCATAAAAGTATTTATTGACTTTTAGAAAAAACTTTATACAACAAGTTTCTTCAAATTTAAGAATCTAACCATTGCCATGCTGTATCTTGATAAAAAAAATCCATCACACGAACAGGTGGTATCGACCCTCGTAAGTAAAAGCAACCATCGGCATAGTATACGGTTTACGCTATTAGGTTCTATATTTATAGGCCCTACTACAATAATTTGTAGTAGAGCCTACGCAGAACCTAAATCCAAATTTTTAATCTTGTTTGGCACGAATATAAAGGTAAATAACTGCAAATTTTAAGATAATATACAAAATTTCATAAAAAAAATCATTTTTGTGAAGATTGGGCTTCATCGTTTGTTCATTTGTTCCTTTAGTTTTCTGTAAGAATAACATGGAACTAGGTAATGTAGAAGAAACAGACAGTCAACAAACTTTAATAAATCAAGAATTATAATAGCTTAAAATTATAAACTCTTAAGTAGAGTGGGCAGGCAGAAGTTTAAAAGTAATATTGTTCATATTGATCGAATACAAATCTACTGGCTTCCCTACCCTCTGAATCGGAATGTGACACTGTCAATATAGCGGCAGGAATGGGTAAGGCGACAGTGGGTAGTGCAGTAACTACCCAGGGAAGTTGCTGCACACCACTTTATCACCAGTGATCTTGTTGACCATTACCTGATTTACCTATATGCTCGCTTCTTACGAGGGGCACGTGATCTATTTTAGTCAGAGGACCCGGACCAACAAGATGGAAAACTGAACTTCTGCTGTAGAGGGCGCTGTCATTTGTCATTGAATAACTCATAAATAGTTAAGCCAATTTTATTGAACTCTTTTAAGTGCATTAGGTGGTTACCTGAGTGATATAAATTCAAGACTGGTTCTGATTGGCTATGTTTGGGTCAGTATGTCATAAAACTTTCAAAGGGCTGGGACAATTTTTAAAACGAATTTGTTTACAGTATTTCAACGATATTCTGTAGTTCAGGTAGGAATCACTCAAATGAATAAAAATAATTCAATTTTATAAGTATATCTTTTTATATCAGGTACGTATCTATAAGGTTATAAAATAAAAAAAAACTTTAATTTGGTTTAAAGAAACCAGACGAGAGAATTTGTTTCCAAATTCCAAATACAATGAAGATTGCAGTTAAAAATCTCAAAATTTGCAGAAGATTGTTCATTCATCTTGACAATGCTAAACCACATACTGCACAACAGACGGCTTCTCAATTAGAAGAGCATCAATTGTTATATAAAAAACATGCACCTGAACCTAACTTCAACAGATCATAATTTTTTTCGAAAAATTCAATTTCGATGGGGCAGTCCAAACCACGTCCACAGAAAAAGAGAAAGATTCCCGTTCGAATGGATTATTAGTAGAGGGATCAATAAATTACCTATGAGATGGCAAATGTGCGTAGGAAAGAATGGTTCATACTTTGATTAAATTAAAAATATTCGATTTATGTTCCTGCCCTACAAAACGCCAATTACAAAAGTAAGGACCTATATATTCAAGTACGGATATTACTCCCAATCGCAAAAACGTGTGACCTTGAGACGTTGATTTGCATAGTTTCGATGTGACGCGCAATAACAAAATGCGATATAATCCGTTACAATGTCGTACTTCATAAAATAAAAGGCATATCGATAAAGTATATTGTTCATATCAAATATGTCTCATCCCTAATCTTACATATCTGTTTATGAATGTGACGTGTTGTCATTGCAAGGGCCAATAAGAAAGCAGTTCCTCGCTTCCCCGCACCTCAGCTATTTGCCAGAATTATAAGGAATAGGCGTGTATTGGGATGTATAGTCGGATGGACAGCTCTAACGAAGGTCACACAACATCACGTCACACAAACCTTCTCGAATGATGTAAAAGTAGTAATTATATGTATTTCTAAAGCGTTTGAAAAGTTACTTACATTTTTAAAATACTCAGTTTAATTTTTTGTTAATTTATTATTTGAGTTTTATCATACACAAAATAATTTCAGAAAAACCCTATTTGTTGATGAACCTGACTTACACGCTACCTGGAGGGATGTCTACGGACATGCGACACTAGGACAAAGCAAATATGGAATGGAAGTATGAAAACTAAGCCTAATTATATGAATTCCATTGAAGCAATAGGGTTGTCATGTCATTTTTTTATAAATAGAATTGCAATAACTACGTAGTTTACGAATATTATAAGTAGATATTCCACAGGTAGCATTTTCAAAAAGATAAGTAACCATTAGTCTTGACACGGCACTCGTTAGTTAGCCGTCAGAGCCTCGTCGTCGCGTGCGTTTAGGCGAATGTGCCGTTTTGATCGTATGTAATTTCTTTAGTTAGTAAATTCAGTGAGCCGTTACTTATATATACTTATAGTATCTCTATAGTCACCATAGGTCAATATTTTTTACTCTTATAATAGTAAAAAAGACTAAAATCTTTGTTATAATGCACTTAAAAATAAATGCCATGAAATATTGAAAAAGTATTTTGATAAACGTAATAAAGAAAAAGTAATCTGGTATAAAACAAACCAATGTCAGCCTCCGCAAATACCTTAGTCCAAGAACAATATTATTACGGCTCATCGTTTACATTCTGGACATCATCCGTCTAACAAATTTGCTTATCTTATGAAAACAGTAGTTTATACGACGAAGAATTCCTTACAGGATTAAATGTGAATTAATGATTGCTAGATTTCACAGAGTTACTGGGAACGTTCAAAATTCAACGACATTGTGGCAGACAATAATTAATTAACCAAAAGAATGTAAAAAATTGATGCATTCACGACGGTGTACACAGAACGTTATAAAAATAACAGCGAAAATTGAGGTTACTGCGCTATACGAATAGAAAATTTGGATTTATTTCTACACTTGATTTGGTTAAATTTTTCGCAGCCAAAAATAATTACACTTCCTACAGTTTGTAGTCATTTTAGTTTATTAAGGCATTTTAGTAACATCTAGATAGCATATATCAGCATAATCTTATAAAGGGAGACGAAGTGATTGAACTAATATCGTCTTTTTTTTCAATGACAAAAGTTATAACCTCTTATTAGAGTGAAACGTATTTTATATTTAGTTTTAGTTTCTTTGGGACATTCGGTTTATTTTTGCGAGTCTGGAGTCAGGACATCATTCTAGATGTCCGGGCAATCCAGACGAATCCGGACCCGTCTAACAATCTTAACCCGATAGCTGTCAAAGCAAATCGTGTCTCGGTTTTTTTAAACATGACATTCACCAATGGTTGTGAATCGAATAATACAATAAGTCAAAAAATTATTATAAAACAGCCTTATTTTGCATTCAAAACTTTTTCCAATTCGTATAGATCATATTTTGAAAAAGTATCTTCACGCACATATCCCCGAAGAGGTAGGCAGAAGTACAACCAAGGCACCCACGACTAGCCGAAGATACTAAGTCCCATTAGTTTTTATCATATTTTAAATCCAGTAAAGTGTATAAAATTAATTTCAACTTCAAACCACTAACTAAATTATCGTTGCACACAGTTACATTATATATATAACATATGTATAATTTTTTTACATTCAACTTTAACATATTATAATTGCAATTTTACTGGCTGAACTTAGTTTCCCTCTTCCGATTATTATTAAACTTGGATTAAATCTACGGTCCAGACCAGATAGATAGATATATTAATTATCTGGGCCCACTTCTGAACCATAAACGTTTGGGAAAAAGAATCATCAAAATCATTATTGGTCGAATGAGATTTTTAGAGTCTGTTAAAGTAAAAAAAAAACGCCACGAAAATCATATAACTATTGTTCAATCAGTTGCAGATTTGCAGTCATAGCTACTATAGCCCTTTATGGGTTTCAATGATTATATATATTTTTGTTATTCGAACTTAAACATCTAATTCCGCTAAACCTATGTGTAATCAATCCGTTTTAGGTTCCAAAATAAAACAACTGGTTACCATAGGTGGCTGCTAGCCTGCAGCTTTTATGACGATAAGTTAAATTCTTTTACATTAAAGTTATTTGCAAATTATATAAAACAGCCAAAACTAACTATTTCTCATAAATCTGCGAACCCCTTGTTACATCTTCACCAGCATTTCCCCATTGGTGGGTCGCGACCCAGTACCGAGCTATCAATATCAAATACCAGGTCGCAACATCGCTTCCTAGTGTTAAAAATAATGCCTACTTGCTATCGGTCGACGTATTGCGATCGTAAGAATTAGTAAATGGAGAATAAATTTATATGCGTTAACAAAATATTATTATTAAAACATTGTTAACGATTAATTTGTGATATTTTATATGCCTAATGTGAATAGCTTGGATTTAAAAGTAATGAGTGGGTCACGAAGAGGCATTGCGAACTACCAACGGGGTTATTCAGTATCTTTTACTAATAAGTTTTTAGTGATGTTCATTGGGTAAAATGTCCATCAAATAGCTTTCAAATGACGTATTTTGTATTTGCTGTCCCCATTGTATTTCTACTGGTCACAGGAGATAACGAAAGAGAGAAAACAGCTTTTTGGCAACTATTTGATGTACACTTTAACCAGTGATCTACTAAAAAGCCCCCTGATCATGGAGTGGAGAGCGATGTTTGGGAAACAGTGATTTACAATAAACTAATACATATTAAAATGTGAATATTTCATTTACCAAAACCGCTTTAATCTTTTATTTATTAAATAATATTAAATAGGGAAAGTACATCTCAACAATTTACTCCCATACAAAATATGGAATGTTGGACACGTATCAGGAATGTCCTTTCAGATTTCTTAATACCTTAATAATTATTTTTTATTGTGATGTATAAAATATTACAATTAAATATATTCCCATTAAAGTACAACATCCTCATAAAATGCAACATAAAGGATTTTTCATAAAGATAAACAAGAAGACGGATTTCCTATGTTGAAAAACCATGTCGCCTAAAAAAGACACGAGAGTTTTCGATAGTGCATTGCCAACCTGAGAGTCTATACTCTCTTAGGGCCAGTTACACATTCCTGGGTTAAGTATTTAACACTAAGTTAGGGTCGAACTAGGGTTAATCATCTATATTTGACAGTTTAACTCAATATTAAACGTAACTCGGGAATGTACAAGTGGCCCTTAGTTATGAAAGCCGGTAAGGCTACTTTACCCTCGAAACCGAAACACGACCTGACAACAGGAAAAAGTAAGGAGATTCTATCAATACGAGCAAGGAGTTGTGGGACTCAATCAACTAGTTTATCTGACTGGAGTATTAAAATAGTTGAATGATATATAACAAAAAATTCGAGCTTAGTGCGTGTAGAATGCTCCACCTGTTAGCTATTTGGGCAACGGAAAAAACAAAAAATAAGGTGCTAGGGATAAACGTTTATATTAGCTTTATATGTGAATCAATATAAATCTATCTCTATATATCTCTAATGACTAATCTATTTATTTATTTATTTATTTAACACTTTATTGCACACAAAAACTAAAATACACAAAATACACGAGAAGTTAAAAATGCACAAAAGGCGAGCT
>NJDC01006545.1:39873-97152 GCA_002245475.1 Calephelis virginiensis | reverse complement strand
TGAAACGCTTGGGGCTAAGAAATGAATTGCCTGTACTCTACAGGCACTCATTATAAAACAAAAATAGAACTTTTTTACTCTATAGAACCGCCTGAGAAGTCTCACAAAGAGTATAATGTCAAATTAAACCTGTGAATACTATGGCCTATGTTTACAACAAGACGATAACCGTCTTACTACAAAAAAGTTTAAACAATCGTTGAACACATATTTTATTAAAGAATGTCTAAAATTGGATGATCAATGCTCTCAGAACATCCTCGTGTAGCATGGTATTACAGCGCGAGCGTCCAAAATTGATCGCTTTTAATTGACGCCTGTGCGTCATTTTTTTAAGTGAAACTTCTTTAGAATCGTTGTGATTTCAAACCGGATGCAACGGAAAAGCGACAGGTAGGAGACACAAATACAAAAATGTGTAGGATTATATATATTTATCTCATTCGTTTGTCTCATTTACTTAGAGATGTAAAAGTAGTAACAATAGTCCCTACATGCAACTAAATAGTAAACATAAGGCTTATTATTACAATGGCAAAATATTGTGGCGGCTTCAACATTCTATTTTCTATACTTGTTGTAAAGGTTAAATTAAAACAAATGAGTATTCATCTATTTATCAATTTTAAAAAATAATATTCCTATTAATCTCTAACAAATGTTTTAAAAATACTTCAGTCCTCCTCTGTAAGCTTTTTGCCTTTTGACATTCCCAAACAAAGAAATTCAATTATTGTAGTTTGGTAAATAAATGAAAAAGCTCCAAAATTAAAATGAAATATTAGCAAATTTTCAAAAGACTCATCTCCGACAACTATGGAATTTGCTGCAACTCTGGGTCTTCAACAAGAGTTAAGCACCTTTTTGTAAAATACTCAATTTCATGTGTTTTCAGACGTATTAAAACAAATTCGCAACGTTTTTATACAATTTAAATGATACAAAAAGCTTTTGAATCGAATAAGAACGTAATTCTAACGCGTCAAGATAGTACGTGAATTTTGATTATTTTTTGATGGTGATATTTTCTAGTGCTGCAGAACTATCAACATTTTTTTATTTATTCTCTGTGGGAATTTACTAGTGGATATTATTATGATTCATCAGATTACAATTGTGTACACTTAGCTTTATAATGTAATTTTTCGTAAGGCAACTGAACTTATAAATAAACGTTACGAAATTGTAATGAAAATAAGACAAAACGAGACTATAAAAAATCAATGCTTAGGTAAAAGTTGATACTGTATTATGTAAACTTATCTGATGTTTGTATCACACGTATTACAACAATATTAGAATAATAAAACCTTCTCAATTGTGAAAGGCTATACTAATTCCTGTTACGAAAAAGATGTAGTCTAACTAAACACAAACACTCTTACTGATATTTAGGATAATTATAAAGGCGGAGACGTCAGACCAACAGCCAGTCAGAATGAACCTAGTGTTGTCCATGTAAATAATTATCGGGTTCGTACAGAGATTATTGAAAAGTCGAAGTAGATCGTAACTAAACAGTAGTAACGAAAAATTAAATGAATGCATTTTGTTTTTTTTTTTTGCATTAAATTATTATTTCATTATGACACCTCATAGAAAATCACTTTGATACATAACTACCATAAATAGAGTACATAAATTCAAAAAAGTAAACAATTATCACCTTAAATATAGCATTTTATGAAGTAAAATCACATGAGTCATGTAGGGTGACAAATATATTTTTCGATGAAAGTTAAAAAAAACACTATTTTAAAAATATCGATATATTTGGCAACTTACTTGATTATACGTATAATTCTTTGACATCTTGAAGATTTATAATTATCCTACAACATTGTGTTTTATTTTTTTATCATTCATTATAAACACACACGTAATAATTAAATATTTCTAGACACATTGTTTCTTTAAAGATGTACATTTATTTTGAAAAATACTCTTATAAAAGTGGAAACAAATAAAAAAACTCGTTTACAGCTATTAAATTAATGTAGTTAATTAAATAAAAGTTACAAGATCTATCAACAACAAAAAAAAAAATTCTAATGTTTTGGTTAATAATAATAAATAAAAAGTTGATAATGTTTTAATTTGAGTTCAGTTAACAGCAAAAACCCGATTTCGTTTTCAATAATTAAGTCGTCTAAAGTGTATTCCTATATTTCCTGTGATTCCATCAGCAGATCTAGACTTGGTGGCAATGGTGGTCCCTTTGGAAATGCGCTCTTTCAAATTAAAACCGCTTTTGAAAAATCGGTTTCGAAAAGGTGTGGAGAAATCGATTAGCATAGATAACAATATAGAAGTTGAAACCTCCACCCTTTCTTGGAATCGGTTGAAAATAAAATAAAAGCTTAAACAAATATCGTGATATTAATGTATTTTCATATTACCTGACTCTTACTATGCACATAACTCAAATCGCTGTTCGTTAATGTCAATCGTTGCTGTCAAGCTAAAACTCGGGAACAACAGAACCGAAATAAGAAAAAAGAAAAAACTGAGAGTAAACTAAAAAAAAGAGAGAGAGGAAACTAACAGAGAACAAAAAATAAGTTAAATATAAAAAATGTACAGGTGCAAAAACGCTTCAACGTGTCGTAAACCATTCCGATTTTGTAAGCTAAAAATAGAATATCGCGATGTTGTTGCATAAGTTAGATACGCTTTGTGGCTTGGTGTCAGTAAAAAAATCGTTTTGATATGTTATCACAATATAAACATACTGCAACAACTGCGACAGCGACTACCTTTACTTTAAAAGCCACGAGAATATTTATTCTAAAGACTACAGTACCCTAATTCAATCGTCCATTATTAGCAAAAGCAAATAAGTAGACGGTTAATATTTCCGGATATCAAAATAGGTGGTATTCCAGGTAGTTAATTGTACGTTTTCAAACCAAGGTTGGGATTGCAATTTTCTTGCATAAGTAAATTTACTAACTCTTTTGACCTCTAAACTGGAACACAACAATGCCCAGAAGTGATGTTGTGACAGCGGGAATAAGTGGTTACTGACCTGTGTGGTTAGTGGCCTGTCGAGCCGCTGTTCGACGCTAGAAACCTGTCTATCTGTTTACATTAAATGAATAATTTAGCAATCAAAATTTCGATTTTTAGCACTATTGAAACACTAGACACCACCTGCTGTGCAAAACGAGCTATTCACATTCATTCTCAACAATGTTCTGGTGTTTCGTTAGTTTCGTATAAGTTTTATTTCGCCTGAGTTTCGAGCTTTCATAACATTGTAATACAGTATTTGTTTTAAAGAGCAACTGATATTATTTTCTGTAGTCAATGATTTATCCAAATGAAAGACTTTAAATTTGAAGATGTGAACAATTTCAAAACGCGATAGCTAATTAGAGGCCTTTAATAAATTAATATGGAAAACGTTTTTGAAGCTAATGTTATCGTATTGTAAGATTTTAAAAGTTTAAAAGTTTTTTCAGCAATTGGCATTTTCATTAAATAAAAGGACGTTTTTAAAAAATATTTATTTGTCGTAAATACCTCAGTGCATCACTTAGTGTTAAAGTTTTATTTTAAGTGTTATTTTGGTGCACAAATAAAGAGTTATTCTATTTTATTCTTAGCAAAAAAAATAGCAAGAAATCATCATACAACGTACTATATTACGCAAGCATTGACTTCTACCTTTTAATCCTAATCTAATAACATTTCTCTTTATCAATACCATTTTATATAAAAAAATTAACAGTTCTCAATATTTATCCTCTGTCGTTTCGGGATTGCAAATTGAAATTATTTCAATGGCATTTAGGCTTCAATTACGATGATGTAGAAGAGTTAATTAAATTTTAAACTACCCTTAATTTATTCAATTTAATATAGTATATAAATATAAAAGTTTTTTTTAGACACACACACATAGGTAAAGAAAATGGTCCTACCATAATTTTATTTATTTCTAGTTCTGTTCCTTATCTTTTTACCGAAACATCAGCCCAAAATCATCGATTAATAAAAAGCCTAGCAAGAAGAGGGGCTTACGCGTTAAGTACGAGGGTTGATCAAAAAGTTCGTCACCTAACTAAAAAAACAAAATACACGAATTTTTTTCTTTATATTTCAAGATATTCTAGCGGTTCAGGTGTTGGACTTGACTGCATGAGGTCCCGGGTTCGAATTCCGGGTCGGGCAACAAAAAGAAAAATTGAGTTTTCCAATTTTCTAATAAAAATGTTGCTCGGGATTGGATATGTGCCCGGTTGGCGATAGGCTTGCCACCTATCACATTGTGGGACTTAGTGCCTTCGGCTAGTCGTGGGCACCCTGATTTTGCCTCTACCTACCTCTTCCGGCATATGGACGTGAAGATACTTTACTTTACTTTCCTCTTTGATCACTTAATCTATTTAAAAAAAATGCATTAAAATCCGTTGCGTAGTTTTAAATATTTAAGCATACAAAGGGACATAGAGACAGAGGAAGTGACTTTGTTTTATACTATGTAGTGATAACAATCATTAATGTCTGAGAGAATATAGATGAAAAATAACAAACGTTATTTTCTGCAGCTTTAAGAGGTTATGTTTATATCAATGAATATAATTACTCTGTAGCAAGAGGTTTATATTGTGTATATCCTTAAATTTAATATTCTTTTTATTTCAGTTAAATTTTAAGAAGAAAACAATGTCATTATCCAAAGATTTTTTTTATGTTAAACATAAAAAAGATGAAGATGTTTCGTCAGTGTGGTCTATTTAATAAAAATATAAGTACCTACAGACATTGATCTCTTTAGCATAAATATTTTTTTTAGTAAAAGTAAGTAATTACATTCACCCCCATATCCCCGAAGAGGTAGGCAGAGGCATAACCTAGGCACCCACGACTAGCCGAAAATATTAAGTCCCATAATGTTGCAAGCCTATCGCCAACCGGGCACATATGCAATACCGAGCAACGTTTTTTTATTAAAAAAATTATAAAAGCCGGTTTTTTGTTGCCCGACCCGAAAATCGAACCCGGAACTTCGAGCAGTCAAGTTCAAGACCCTCTAGACCACAGAGGCATTTTTAGTATTTCTGAACAAGTTTAAAATTTTTAGAAGTTTAAAGAAGTTTATTTTTTTGAGTTAATTGTAAAAAAAATAAAGAAACTAGTCAATTCTGTAGAGTAATGTACTGAACATTCAGGTTATCAACATAAGTATAATTTTGTTTTGTTTTTTAAAGATTTAAAAGAAGTTGAATTGGATATTTTTAACTGTTTTATGTCTGTAATCCTGGGTGGTGGAGGATGACGGCCTGCCACTTCTAGGTTCGCCTTCAATACTTTATCGACCGCGTTTTATTTCAGCTACCCACTTATTTACACGTGAATACGAAGGAGCAGATCCCCCTAAAGTATCGAACAGGTTTTCATGAGTTTCTTTAGGAGTTAAGCCCTACTTATGTAAGTATATGTACACCGGAACGCTGTTTTTTTTTTCATGGAGAGAAAATGTTACTCCGTAGACAAAAATAATAAAAAAAATACTGATAGCTGTAACCACTTGCAACTTTCACATTTACTAGTGAATATGACGGTAGCTAAAATATTAAACACTTGTTGACTAAGTGAGGCCACGAACTTTTGGATCGACCCTCGTATTTATAAAAACACAGAGACAAACTGTTTTTGCCATTTTGATTCCGGAAACCTATAAAACTCGCACATTTCGTCGAATATTTCTGCATTGGCCTTGTCACAAGCCAGAATTAGTTCGCAGTCGTTAAGAATACGTAATCATTTTAATATTTTAACCTTGACCGCAACAAACAAATAGATCTAAAACTGTTCAATTATTGTTCGAGACACCTCGTTCTCAAAACTTATTCTAGTTTAAGACCAGATACATATCTGTAGTTACAATAAAATCGTAAAATATGTAGCAGAGACTATCCAATGTAAAAGCAGGATATTCCAGGAAAAATATCTGTGTCATATGTATTACGAGTACATCCCCTGCTATATATGTCTATCGCCGGATCTTCACAGACTACGGCCGCAATTGAAATCGAGTGGTAGTTTATATATTTAATTCGACGAGCACAATTAGTAATCTTTATGAATAGGAATCTTGCATTGCTAACTGAATGAAGTTCAGAGAAGCCAGATCACCAAAAGTCCTAAGCAAGCTAAACTGGCTGGTAAGACTGGTTTTTCCTGTATGGTGGTCCCTTCGTGAGCTGTCATTCCAGTTTTCTGCAGTTCAAAGGTCTGTTGCTAGCTAGAATAAAGATCTGTCTCTATCCGCGACATAATATATATATATATCTAACTTAAAGTATACGAGTGCTGTTTTATCGCTTCGGAGCCATCTCTATCAAACAACCTTCTAAGGCCTAAAGGCTTTAATTTATTGTTAAAAGCTTATTTAATTTCAGTTCTTAGAATTTTACTTATATGGCAAATAATAGTGTACGAGTTGCATAAAAGAAATATTTAATTTTATCTTAATAGTACAGAAACAAAATCTGTGGAATTATAATTATTTTAAAAATTAACAAAAATACTGAAAAAGGGGATTTTCTAAAGTCCAGCACCCTTTTTTACATTAATAAATTGGATTTGTCAAGAGATATGATAAATTACATTATTTTGAGTTACAAGTTTAAAGATACATACACACATATTCTAATTAAACGTGTCATTGAATTTGTTAAGTGATAATAATTTATAGACTACTTTAAAACGATCAAAAATTCGTGGCGTATTTTAATAACGAAGCAATCTATGGCTATAAGTTCGCTACACTAGGTTTTTGCTGACAGTTTTGCCGGTCATTGAATTGTCTGACGGATAACTTAGCGTGTGTTCGCATGAAACGTAATTTTGTGACTGTGATAAAACTGATAGCAAACCCTACCGTGTAAGCTTAAGGATCTAAATGTTCACCACTTAGTAAAGTAACACAATTATGTAAAAGAGTTATTATTTTTAACGGACTTCTAATTTGATTCAATTTCAATATTTTTATGCCTGTATTTTTCCGACATTTCTTAATCTTCTTCTTCTTAATTGTAAATTGTGTGAATGAATTTATAAACTTAAAATTAGACAGAAAGGTAGGTAATAGACATGACATGTCAGCTAAGAATAATTCTAAGTTATAATAATGTCAGCTAACTAAATAGTACTAATAAAGGAATGAGGACCCTGCTCTGTGACACACGCTGTACATAACATGATAAAATCAATTTTGATATCTCTGAATGACCTCGACGCTACTCGGGATAAGCGTCGCCATTAACACGTACCGCCTTCGTATAGAAAACTACTCTTTTTCGTTTTGTTCGGCACTAACATTCGTGATAGTTTTTCTTCGCATCGCTTTTGAAACAGACTAAAGTTAACTAATTATAAGAACTACGTATGATTTCTTTTTAAATATGTATTTCGTATTATAATTATTTTATGGGTTTCGTTTCAACGTAACCGAAAACTGCGTTTAATGTGTTCATTGTATCATTACAGGAATATTTGTATGGAAAACTACTTTGTTTTCGTTTGGTACTAGTAATACTTAGGGTCAATGATAGATTTTCGCTGTGCGTTTGAAACAGACTATAGTAAATCACTTCATAGTATCAAACAAAGTCGCTTCCTCTGTTCCTTTGTATGCTTAAATCTTTAAAACTACGTTACCCTTTTCATGACGTTTTTTTAATGAATGTGATTGAAGAGGAAGGTTTATATCTATATTTTATACCGTGCGAAGGCGGGGCGAGCCGGTAGTTAACTATAAGAACTGCGTATGATTAGTTTTTTTTAAATAAGTAAGATTTTATTTCAACGTACCGAGAACTCGTTTAGTTTCCCGTTACCCTCGGACTGTTTGTGTATTCGTTTGTCTTTCGATATATTTTAGCTATAAGGTTACTTAACAGCAGAAACCCACAATTGTACAGATCAATCACGCAAAAAAACATACGTTTACATTTACACATTGTATAATTGTTGACTACTGGAGAATACCAATAATAATACCAAATGACATCAAGTTTGCCTTTTGTACAAACTAATTTAGTTTGACATACAATAAGTAAAAAAAACATATAAATTGTAAAACCAAAGCTGAAGCTAAGTGAGCAAATAACTAGGGTTCTAGGACACCTTTAAACACCAAACATTGTTTAGAAAAGTCTTAAAGGTTATCCAATAAATTCATAAAAATATTTTGTTTGGTAAAGTAGAGATGCTGATTTTTTTTCTTGTCTATCTTGTAATGTTGGGTACGGTTAAGATCCCATAATCACTTTTTATTGATCATGACTAAGATACGACACTCTTCGTTCTAAAAATTAATTCAAGTTATTGACTGACGTATTTTCATCACATGCTAAGCTAAACCTTTAAATATCTTAATATATATAAATTACGTGTCACGTTGTTTGTCCGCGATGGACTCCTAAACTACTTAACCGATTTGAATCAAATTTGCATACGGTGTGCAGTTTGATCCAACTTGGAAGATAGGATAGCTTACATCTCAATTTAAAACAAAAAACTTTCCGAGCAAAGACGGAACAGGCAGCCAGTTTACTTATATTTATTAAAAAAAACGCCGCAAGCGACAATTCCACATATCAACGGATAACACTTCTGCCTCCGCCTCACTACCCATTAGCTACATCATATTTTTTCGTCTTACAGTCTATGCAACTTACAGAAAACATTAACAAGTATTTTTTTTTATTTCTTCAGGCACTTAATCATAAAATGAAAGGCAGCTAGCTGACCTCAAGGTACGGACCTGTACTCCTCTTGGAGTCATTTGGCACTAGAGTAAATACAATCCACAATGGTACAAACACGAACAAAGTCACTACAAGTATTCAAAAGATTTAACTGTTTTTGCCAATATGACAGTGTAAGTAAAAAGTCACAAAACAGCGTTATTAACAAAGTGCAAAAACATCAATTATTTAGGTACCGCCGCCAACCACAGTGTGCCAGAATTATCATCGAAGGATGCTCATCCGTTTCACTGCACTCCGACACAAAAAGCACGTATTAAACACGCATCAACACATTTATAGTCACTGCACTGTCACTTTTCGGGAATTCCCCACTGCAATCCGATCAAGTCACTGCAATCCATTGCTGATGATCGCATTGGGCCACTGTCATGGCGGCGGCGGCATCCATAATATGTGCGAAGACTATGACGGACATGCTTACGCTAAGTTATTGAACTAAATTTGAATTACCACAACATTTGAAGCTTAAAGCAAGATTGCCTATCAGATTAATACAGATATATGTTAAATAGTCATAAACAAATGCAAACGGAAACCAGGCGACTTAGACCGTCTATAGGCCTGTCGCAGCAAAATGTAGAGAGCCATCTGTGAAATAAAAAAACTCATGAAATAATAAAATACTTGCGATAAAAGGCTTTTTGTTTAATGCTTGCTGGTTTATATATGATTTTGTTGACGTATTTAGTCAATTTACCAACTATGCCTAGTAACTGAGTTACAACATATAAACATTACGTAGGTAGCTGTATGTTGTCGCAACAATTAGTCGGCGACGAGTCGCGTGTAAATATTGATCGCATTATGTCACACAGTCCGCGTCGCTTCATTTTCCAGTGGACTAGTCAATTTCGACCATTAGATCCGCCAAATACGTACGTAATTGCGTTTCGAAATATCTAAACGAAATTTGGCGGACCTCAGTTTCGATTTTTAAACACGGAAACAATCCAAACGTATGTGTCTGGTTTCATTCTCTAATCGCAACAAACGGATATCAGTCACGAAGAAAAGATTTTTTACAATCGAGTTTTTGTCACATATTAATTACAATAAGACAAATGGACAATGACCTAATTTTCTTTATAATCCCTTTCGTTTTCTTCAAAAGTAATTATCATTTCAATATTTGAATGTTAACGTGTCAAAAAAAATATTATAAAAAACCTACTTAAAGGATCACTCGCACGTTCCTATGTTAAGTATTTAACCCTGAGTTAGCTTCTGCCTAAGGTTAAATCACTTCATATTTGACAATTTAACTCATTAATCATTATTAAATTTAAGCCAGAAACGTGCAAGTGGCTCCTAAATTATTTGATCTTTCATATCATACTAGCTATCCTGATGAACTTCGTTCTACCCGTTCTGTTTGTGTGGGGGAAACAAAGTATTTTCTAATTTTATTTTCCTGTATTTTTTTCGGTTATTCTTTTCATAAGATCTTTCTCCTGGCAATAGCTAAGACAATAAAAAAAATATCTGAATCGGTATAGTCGTTCGGAAGTTATGCCTTTGCAACGCATTCAACGATTCATTTTTATATTATAGGTTAAAAAAAAAGAACCTATCGGCTTTATGTCATAAAACTTACGCAATAAAATTGTACCAACGTAAAAGTTTATATCAAGTGATGATTATTTTTAACTTAGTAAGTTGTGCTAACTATCGAATTACGAAGCCAGACCGTGTGTCGACATTTCCTTTGTAAATGACAACATGCATAGCAAAACAGAGAAGGGCTTTAAAATTACAAGGTAGTATTAATAATACATAGCAGTCCAACACAAATCAAAACAAAAATCAAATTCACACCACACAAACCATACTAGAAATTATCAGGTAGACATCAATAGTAATAGTTATAACAAAAAAATCTGCGGTCGATACATTTTACTACGACAAAACAATACTGGATTGGTAAACATTTTGTTATTTTTTTTGTAACTACCACTATGAAGGTTAAAAACACTGAACCCTAAAACCCTGGATAAAACTTGTCCTACAGTATATTGTGAATAAGGAATTGCGAACTATGTACTTCTTTTAACGTCAATATTTTTATTACATTACATAGGCTAACTTGAAATATAATTGAACTTATTCAAATTAAATTAAATCAAGTTTAAAGGTAAAAACTTTAAATTATGTGTGTAAGTTAAAGGCAAGACACATAGTACTTAGAATGTTTTGACCCATAGCATTTATTATAAATCTTATACATAGACATAACTATTGTCAACTATTGCCAAACGTTGCAATGAATTTTGTGGGCTTTTTTACAATTACATGTTATATCATATGTAATGAGACCAAAAATTTTTTTCAAAAAATAAACTACAGACCTATTTATAAAACCTAATTAATATTTTATATAAAAAAAAGCAAATTTGCGTTACTTCACGAACATAAAATGTTCTTAACTAACAATAAACTATGATCAAACCTATTAACATAACCTTGCCTCCGGTACCTAAAAATCAGACAGGCCATATCTAACTAACAACCAAACTCAACCAAATTAGTGAATCTGAAGATATTTACGCCAAATAACCTATTAGGGATGATTGTAAATTATCTTTGATTGTATTTATCTTTGATTGTATTTAACTTTAAATGAACACATGAAAACCTATCACTGTTTCTATTGGGTTCAAACAAAAAGCCAAATCTTTAAATTTACCTTTGAGAATGTTTAAACTGAAGTATCGCACAGATGGCTCTAATAGCGAAGTGAAAGCAATACTCACGAGAGGTGATAGCGCGAGGTGGTGACAGGGGCGGGTGCAGAATTCACGGAGGATGAAGAACCTGAGTAGCCAGAACCGGCAGGTGAGGAGCCGGCAGAAGGGGCACCCGCGGAGGATGGTATCGCGGCTGGCTCGTAATACTCAGTGGTAAGAGTTCTTTCGTCCAGTACGTGCTCCACGTTGTGCGCCTTAGACGCGGACTTGATGTCCATAAAGGCAACAGTGGCACATACACCGCTATTAGCACCCCCGTTCGTACTCGTACTTGCGCTCTCCATTCGACCCAATAACTTGACATTCTGGACTCGGCCATAGCTGGAAGAGATGAAGGAAATAAATACACAGAAAACATTTATACGAACGCAAAGCAGATTAGATTAATAAAAACAATCAAAAATTAAATGAATATTTTAAATAAAAAAAAAACAGCATGAACAATAGACCACATAATTGAGCGTGCTAGAAAGATTCCATAACATCCAAAGCTTAACTTGATTTCACATTCTTTGTAAGTTACTGACATACATACATCATACAGAACCACAGCAAACAATCAGCCCCAATAAAAGCGATCAAGATTGATATTAGCATTTCTGTCACAGGTTTATAAAAGACGTTAGCAAGTACAATATATTATATAATTATAATCTACGTTAACAAATAATGCACTATAAATATGAACATATGGTAAAACGCTGTCACATAATAATTTTGTATATTACATATTAAAAAAACTGGATAGATTATGATTGTATGCAGGAGTTAAAACATTTTCGTTCGGAATTCTTATCTCGCATTTTTGAACGATATAAAAAATACAAATCGAGTTTTATCTGATTTTCGCTATTTAAACCTTAATTTTGAAATAAATATTTTAAAGATTATTATTATTCCTCCAATTTTAATGTTTGTAATATTTTATCAAAATCGTTCAAGTAAAAAAAACTATTAATTCGTATTTCCGTTAGCATACGATTGAAAAAATGTTGAGATATGTGCGTGTACACTATACATTTCAGATACCCGTTAAAAAATAACTGGGATAGGTTACTAAAAAAATACGACTAACCTCCTGAACCCCAAGATCGTTTTGGGATTCTTATCTGTCATTTTTTGCGTTTTAAAAACAATTTAACTAACTTTGATCTGGTTTCCATGACTGAGACGTGGATCCAGCTTGACCAAAATTCGTCGAAAACGTAAAGTTTTGATAATATATTATTATATTCAATTGAAAGAAAAAATCTGACTGCGATTTCCCGCGGGAAAACGTTTGTTTTTAATACTTATGTCTGTCGGATTGTCCGTATGATATAGCACACACAACGGAATCAACTTGACCGGGTTTTATAAAGTTTAAAAGGGTTCTTTCTTCCTTCGGCTAATCGTGGGAGCCTTTGCCCGCTTCTTCGCAGATGCGACCATGAAGATACTTACTCTTAGTTCAAAAAAGTACTTGAAATCTAAGCCATCTTTGACAAAAAAAAAACAATCGTGCAAGAACTAAAATATCTTCAATTGAAGGCACAACGTACTGTTCCGATGCCGCGGGTGCAAAGACGTGACCGTGAGTCACTAATCTGTAAACTTGTCGTATTATTTCCTAATATCCCCCTCAGCCTCAAGTTGGTGACGACACGTTAGAACCCTTGGTGTGTAAGATATATAAATTTTCAACCATCAAAAAAATCCATCTCGTCTGTTTACATCTCATTAAATTAAAAGAAAACACAATAGAATGTAAAATATTTTATTTCACATATACATATACATATCTACAAGAGGTACATGTGACGCATCTACGTATTTATTTCTAAAATCTTCCACGAGATCAGGACGACGCTCCTCACTCACAAGATCCGGAGAAAGAATCTCAGCGGGTTTGTTTTTCTTCATTGACAAATATAATACACATAACTACTGTTGTTATTTTCTTTTCGAATTACGCAAATCAATCTGTAGTCAAATTACACAAATTGACATTTTTAATCCCAAAGTTATAAAAAATATACTCTGGTCTCATGAGTCTTGTCAAAATATATATTAACACTAGAGACTAGTAATATAGAAATGCCACAAGCGGAAAAAATATATGACACTCAGGTGGTCTAGTCTAAATTGGTGCGGGTCAATTTTCTATATGGAGGGGTAGACAAAAAATCTTAGTATCTGTAATCATATCTGTTTAAATCGTCATTTTCTAATACGAGTGTCTCAGGTTAGTTGTGGAGTGTGTCAAAAAAATAATCCAAATTTGATAGCCAGAAATGTTTATATTACATAACAAGTAGCGTATTTTACTTCGTTCTTCACAATTGACAAATCTTTTCTTACGATTTCAATTTTCGTGTACAATTTTGTTTATCTAAAATGCATAAGTAAAATATCCAAGAAGAAATTGGTGTATCGCGTATTTTCTCCTTGCTGTTATAGCGGTACCATCCACATCCCCGTGTTGGTCCGGGCTCCTTTGTAGAATAGACCATCTGCCTTCCTTGCCAGGCAGCTCGTAAAAGGCGAGCATAGGCTCACCGTCACTAGCACCGTGACATCTGACTAGGTGGTAGAGTTTCGCAGCGACTCGCCCGGATTGGTACCACCGCCTTACCTATTCCTACCGCCATAACGTCATGACGTGTTCCGGTTCGGAGGGTAAGGTAGCCGGTAAACTTACTTTTGCTCGAGGACTAACATCCTGGCCTTAGGTTGGCAACGCACCATTACCACAATTGTGTCTCTAGGCGGCGTGATTTTTTTTCCATCAGTCAATCCGTCTGCTTGTTTGCCTTCCAATATCATAAAAAAAAACTAAGCACAATAACAGTGCCACCGCGTTACCTAAGACCTATGACTTAATATGACGACGAAAATGATTAACCAGAGAAATGCATATCGAATAAAAACAAATAGAGATATTTATAATTAAGGAATCTTAGTTCGTCGGAAGGGGACGTATCAAAATAAGTTTCATACTCCACATTAGCTAATCATGTAGTGAAAAACAATTGGAAGGCATATTTATAGAAAGAAGAAGAAAAATTAAAAAACAATGTAGCAGGTAATAGACAAAATTTACAAAAATCATTCGTTCAGCGCCGTAATAAAACAAGACTTTAAATGCTTATGGTACGAACTAAAGTAATAGTATTTGAAGACGGAAGTAAAAATTTCCTTCGACAAAACTACTTTGTCAAAGCTTATGGTAAGCCCCCAGGGCTAGAAATTCAGACAATATATTCCTGTCTGGCGATGGTGGGTGGTGATTGGCGTGTACGCTAGGGTAACGGCCAACAATGTGGTCACGATGTTAGGGCCGCCACATTTTTTCAGAATTTAGTTTCGAAAAATCGAAAAGAAATTTCGTCAATAGTTAATCCACGCAAATGTCGTATGGAAAATGCTAACGTATGAAATAGGTCAATGGATTTGTTTGAAATTGCTGTGTTCGAAATTGTGTATCGATGGAATTATACATAATGATGTATCATATACGAAGGACCTTACTGTACTGTAGCACAATGAATGTGTTACGCGGCGCGCTAAATGCCTAAATTGATAATAATACAATATCAGGGCTACCGGGTTATTCTATACTGACTGTTGCTTGCGTCTTGGCACGAGTTTAGTTTTTCGCTCCGTCGCAAAAACAATTTGAACAATAGGAATAAAAGGGTTGTGTGTCAAATTTCATCATGATCACTCACTAGTGTCATAACTCAATAGTGTAATGCGACCAAGTAGTAAGTCAGGCGCTTAGCGATCATGCCCAGTGCCACCAATTAACCGCGAGGCTCGAGTTTGATTTCTGACGGGTGTGTTTTAGGGTCTGGGAGTGTTACTTAAAATTAATCCAATATCTATTTAAGCATTTCTATTTGTTAGTATTATTGAATAACACCTATAACATAAGCATACAATGTGAGCATATTGAGTAGGCCTGAGAATCGGCCAACATCTGTTTTGATACCCCTAAGAGACAAGGGTGACTCACCCCAAATTTTTTTACTAAAATCACATATAAAAATTAGCAGAACAACGTCTGCCGGGTCATCTATTCATTTATATATGTATCTTATACAATTAATACATATTTATTTGTGTATCTATTCATTTTACTGTTTTTAATGTAAGACAGTACTTAGTGCCACCGTCGTTATCAAACCATATCGATGTGTAACTTAACTATTTCATACATATGCAAAATCGTTTTAGCTATCTATCATTTTAAAGATACAACGTTTAACCTTTTACTAGAAAGAGAATGTTAATAGTTCTTTAATAATTACCAGGATATAGTTTCCATTACAGATACATCTAAGAGTAGGGTGGAATACCCACTCATCAACGACCTTAGTCCAATGTGCCTTTGTTCAAAGATCTTGGATGACTTCATACAAGTTACCAGTAACATCGAAATTTGATCAAAGATTTTTCTAGCTTCATAGACAAAGATTGACATTTTAATGAAAAATTCAATGTTGCCCATTTTTATATGCAGAAAATCACAAGTTTTTGTTTCCAAATGTGCTAAGTTGCTAAAAAATAATGGTAGCTGTTATGTCTTGACATATGAATTATTTCTGAAGAAAAAAAAATAATAATGAAGAAAAACTCATTTAAATGGAGTTGCAGCACCATTAAGAGATAAAATGGTTTCAGTTTTTTCGCAATTGTTGAATTACGTGTAAGTATTGAGTAACATTTGTTAACTTTGGTGGCGTTTTGTAAAGTTTTGTACATCCGTGAAGCTAGCCTCAACGACCCAGCCCAGTTGATTAAAAAGACTAGGGATTTAGTGAACTAATTAGTTCATTAGTTTCTTTTGGAACTAATTAGTTGTCTTAATTAGTGATTTGTTGAATACGCTACTAAGACTACCTTTTTTTGAAAGTTAGCATTGACGTATCATATTTGAGTATAAAAATGAAGATAAAGCTTGGGATTTAGTTCTCTTTTTGTGTTAATTAGTTGCCCTAATTAGTAATTTGTTGCTCAATCAGTCAAGACCAAGAAAATGCTTTGAAGGCTAACTTTTTCGAAAGTTTATAAAAACGTATAAGAACCGTCCAAAATAAAGTTTTTTTTTACTACTTAACTTAGAAGAACTAATTCCGTGTCATGAACGCTGTCAAAGCCACTTTTGGTTTTTCATGAGGCACGACGCCACCGCTTCACTTAAGACCCTGATGTGATTTTCTATGATGGCTTGTGACTAACTTTGAATAATATATAAGGTAATTTAATACAAATTTAAACTTGAGAAATGGTAGATCTAACGCCTATGCCAAAAACTAGAAACCGATTAAATTACTATTTTTAAGTAAACTTAATCATCAAATTTCCCAATCGGTAAAGCTACGCGAGGCGTATAAAAGACTAAATTAATTAATTTATTATTCTATATCTGTTATTTGTTAAGCCATTCACGGTTTTGATAAGTTGCTAGTTGCGAATAGAGCTACCATAATAAAAGTAATTTCATTTAGTTAACGTATAATAGTGTACTACACATTTTTTTCTTTCAAAAATAGTAACATAATGAAATCCAAATAAAATAGTATTAAAACAAAAAAGTAACATAATTATCTGTTAACAGAAATATTTCAGTAAGCGTTTTTTTCAGCTAACATTGTGTCAATAAAAAAATGCAATATACTCAATGCAATAATTTATTGCTAAATAGCTTTAAAAGTGCGAAAACGACAACACTGGCTGTAAATGAACAAATCTTGGACAAAGATTTTTGACCGGTGAAATACCATAAACTAAAAATTTAATTTTATACAAAATGATCGGTTTCTCAATTTTAGACTGGTTTGTAGGTATGGTGTGCGCCGCCAAATGCTTGCTTTTTATGTGTTAAAGTTTTTACTCGTTAGTATCTCAAGTTGCAAATTGTTTACCTTTGATTGAAAACTTGCCATCATACCTACATTAAATAAAATTGCAATTAAAAGTAAGTTTATAATGTGTATGTATATATACCAAAAAACATAACATCAATTCACATTTTAATTATTACGCAAACACGCTTTGTGCAAAATTAGTAAAATCACATGGTTTAGTAGGTATCTACTTAAATAATAATATCTACTTAAGAAGAATAATATTAATTATCGACTAAAGGTACTAACGTATATATGTTACAACATATTCAGCAAATAAATCATTTTATATAACATTATATACAAAACTTTGCACCCGTATCAATCAACCACTTAAACGTACCACGCTAGACCTCGCCGCGCGGAGCAATGAGCGTCGACCGCGGCCGTCGCCATCACACGACGAAGCTATAAAAAGTGCGACGTTGCCGCTCTTATCGCGTTATCGAACAACATGCGCCGTTTGCTGCTTCGTTGATCTTTACTACTACATATTATACATATACGTACATATAACTACCAAAACATTATCACATTTTCTGATACAACATAATAACTTTTCATCTACGTGATGTTTCGTTCGTTGGCTAACAAAAACTATATATTTATAAGTATGTAATAGACATTATGTCGTTATACAAGTAATAGCTACTTTAATTAATAGCAATATACCTAGCTATGTGGGCAAAGAAATAGTAATTTTTTTTCGTACAGCTGCAGATTTAAAAATATCAAGTTTTTACTAAGTAACTAGATTATGAAATTTATACTAGGGCAGATAATATGATACATATTAATTAGGTATAATATGATAATAACTTACCTACCTAAATAAAGCTTTTTTTTGCATTGGTTTGAAGTTAATGACATTTTACTTATCTACAAAAGTGTAGTTTTAACTTCTGATGATGAAAATACCTACTGTCATTCTTTTGAATCGTTATTAATATTTAAACCCGATTGTTGACATATTGAAGAAAGTACTCGTACCTATATACTAATTTTCAATTGCGGCATAGGTAACTAAATAGGTATCATACCGTTACAGGTTGGTACATACCTATTATACCTACTTGATTTAAAATTACTTCAACGTTGCTAGTTAACGCCGATGATGATTTTCTGCGGGATCTTTATCTAGACAAAAAAAATCTAGACTGGTATACTAAATGTACTTACGTGGGTAGGTAGTACGGTTTCTAAAAATCGCGAACCATTTACAGAAAGCGTAGCTTTATGACGAGGGTATAACAATGTAAGAACCATTATTCTGATTTATCTAAATAATTTCGTTGAAGAAGCCTAAAAATATTCGTTATCTGAAACTAAAGGACGACCAAAAACTGAAAAAAGTATATATACATATCCTATTAGTATTATAAATGCGAAAGTTTGTAAGTATATATGTATGGATGTTTGTTACTCTTTCACGCTCGAATGGCTGAACGGATTTGTCTGAAATTTGGAAGACAGATAAATTGTGACCTGGATTAACATATAGGCTATTTTTAATCCCGATCGCACACCGGGTTTCTGTGAAAACGCGGGCGAAGCCGCAGGTAGCAGCTAGTTTCAATATAATGACATTAACTTAAACCATTACAAACGTTCAGAATTAGGAATAATTCTACTCTAATTCCGTACGGAAAAAATACAATCCTATCCTAATAAGGTCCATTAATTTGTTTGGATTTGCTGCGTTCGAAATTGTTTCGATTTGTCCATACGGAATATTTCGAACACATGAAGCGTATCTAAGCTATGTAGGTATGAAGAACTGTTCTAAAAGCTGAATGTAATGTTTTAAAAAAAAACAATTTAAGCAAATGTGTCAAAAAGTTTGTAGATGATCAGGTATTACGACAGTCTAAGTAATTTATATTTTGTAAGTAGCATGGAACGTCGACGACGTTCTTGTCCCGTAGAATCACAATTTCGTAATAATTAGGTACGTAGTAGGTAATTCAATTAGGTATTAAAGCTACGTGAATGATTTCAAGTTTTTCTTCACACTACGAGACTGCATCGATAAGATAAGATACCTACCTTAAGTACCTACCTACCTACTGTAATGATAAGAATCCTATTATTTTTAATGTTGTGTCAGTAACATTTTTTTTACTAAACATTAATAAACTATTGAAAAACTATATAGCCTCGCCCTAAAACGATACGGTATGTTTTTTTATTAGAATTTTAGCTGAGGATAATTATAATTATCATGTATTGAAGTTTTTTTTTTCTAGGGTGATAGGTGAAAAAACAGACGAGAATTCTAAAACCGTAAGTACGTACGTATTGTATCTTGGGCGAGGAAACTTAACAACCTATCCTAACTATTTATTTATATGGATATTAATGCGAAACTCCGTCTGACCGTGTCTTATTCTTTCACGGTTAAACCGCTGAACCGATTTGATGAAATTTTATTTAATTAATATGCTTAAAGCTAACATTGGAGTTCAAATGTAAGTAACTTTTTTCAAAAAACTATAATATCAATCGTACCTGACTATTCTTGCTGACTAAGTCGCTGACAAACAGCTAGTTAAGTATAAATGAACAATGAATTTCTTTCTATTCTGTAACTGGACATAAAACTCTACCTTTTATTTACAGGAGCCGAACATAGCGTTTGACTTGATTTAAATCATGAGTACCTACCTAATATGTATAATATTTTAAATTATTATAGCATACTATTTATATTTAAGTAAAAGTGTTTGGAATACACTATTCTAAAATGGAAAATAGAAAATTAACAAAAAAATTTAGTTATTCCCTTAAAAACTGATTTCTTGGTTGGAATGTAAACGTTATCTGTCGTAATCAAATTTTATATTAAAGCCAGCTGGGTATTTGTTCCATCGAATGTAACTCCATAATCTATGTACCTATATGTGTAATATATTTCTAAAGCGTAATAATTCATCAAGTGATGTTATAGATAACAAAAACTCAACGGCATCGGCACCAGTGATTAAATCGGTCGATGTCTAGTGCGGCGTTGCCAAGTGTACACTTACAACATGGCCGCACCCGCTGTGCCCGTTTCCGTGTGAAACCGACTCAACTGCGTCTGTCTATAGCACGGGCACTGGCAGTGGTGCGACAACGACGGCACGTAGCGAACTCAATAGCAGGATGTAAGAGGGAGTGAGGTGCAGAGGGAGGGCGGGAGATACCGGCTCGATGACGTCAGTCTACTTTCTGAACAACTACTTCACTTTGTTGTGCTGGCTACAGTCCTGCTTTTTATGTTCTATATTAAGCCATATAATACGATGATTTAGACATGTATTAAAATTCTTTTTTAACGATCTGCGCCAATAACTTTAAACATTGAAAAGTTAGTTTCGGTCTGATACAATTACCTACATAAATATTCATATCCTTACATTCACAAATGATAATGCAATTAAACTGTTGTTTATCTATATATCCACGAGTAAGGTTAGATTCTTTGAATTTATAATTTACATCATAACAAAAAATATTGTTGGACAGGCCTGCCCAGATAATAGGTATATGTATCCGAAAAAGCTTATTTTAGTATGATATATGTACCCACAAAATATATTATAGGTACACCTTCCTACTTATATTACATAATAACACGCCTTGTGACCGTTTTCGTAAAACTAACAGAAAATGGCGAAATAGGGTTGTTTCGCCAATTCGCATCCACTTAGTGGAGTTTCCAGGTTTGAGGTGAAATATAAAAATGTTCTAGATCTAGTTTTGAATTAATTAATATTGTAACCCAGCCGTAGTATAGTATAGTAGTATAGCCTATTTAAGGATGAAGCTAAGTTTTAGCCAAAATGTCTAGTGATTATTTTTTAATAATTAAATAATCGAAATATGGCGATTTCGCCAGTTTGCGTCCACTAAATCCAGATCGCGTCCACCCATTTACCAGTTTGGGTCCACCAACTTATAAAGGGGTTAAGGGGAGATTTTATTAAGAAAATTTATAGAAATGTTGGGTTTTAAGTTTTTCTTTATAAAATACATATGTTCACGCCTAGTCCCTTACTGTGCTGGCAGAGAACATAGTGTCACTAGCTTCCTTCACATTAATTATTTTTTTCATACAAAGAAGCTGGTTGTGGAGACTGTGATGGCAAGAGTTGGCCCTTGGTTAAATTGTCCATGGAATGTCAACTTACGTCTTCCCGGGTAACTAAGGACGTCCATTTAATTTCGCAATGTCTACTGGCAATCTTTCATCTGCCATTCTTACAACATAAACCAAACAACGGAACATGCCCTTACTCATTATTGTAACAAAATGTTTATTTTTAATCTCACTCTTTCTCTGATCTTCTTGTTACGATTGCCGTCAATCAAACTATCCCTGCAAAAAGCACTACCGGGTTAAAAATAACACTACAAATTCATTTATTTGTTCCAGCGGTACTACGTCTACTAAAATTCTAGAATACGTTCTAACTACATCTCTTTCATGTGCTATTTTGGTTTCATTTGCATTCAAATGAGCATGCTTTCTTTTCCAATCGCCATTCATTAGTTCATTGCTGTTTGCAGCTCAGATGATTTGGAACCCAAAATTACATCATCGATTGTTTATAGCAGGCAGGTCATGACTAGGTCATATAAGTTTTCTTTTTTTTGCATCCACGATATCTTAATTTTAGAATACAGACATTTTCAAATCTTTACATGATTTTGATAGATCTGCAGGTAGTCAATTTTCTCTTAGAGATTTCACATCGAGCACGTCCATTTTACAATTTTTTTATATTTTTCCCTAACTATTTTTACCTATCGTCCCTCTTTCGTTCTTGATATGCTCTTTATCTTAATTAATTTTTAATGAAAACATCGTCATCCGGGATAGAACATGTGCCCGGTTGACAATAGGTTTGCCATCCATAGCTTTGTGGAACTAAATATTTTAGGCTAATCGTGCGTGCCCTACTTGCAACTTTGTCAACTTCTTTGTCTTTATGTACTTAAAATTTATCATACAGCTGTTTGTGTATAAGTGGAAGAAGGCAGAAACAGTTTAATGCGCTTGTTCCCTTCCGGAGCGGTGGTGGGTACTAGCCTTGATGGGATTATACAATGCACTCTTCCAGCTACCACCTATCTATATCAGTCTGATTTAATTTTATAAAACAGTTACTTAAGATTTAATATTTAAATAAACAAGTGGACGCAAACTGGTATATATAGTATAATCCGTTCATCCAGTTTGCGTCCAGGTAAATTTCAACATCTGTATCTTTTTCTATTACCATAATAATGTGGACGCAAATTGGCTATTTTAATAAGCGTAATAAAAATGGTGAAAACAAAATAAAACTCCATCCTTTTAAAATATTTCTTTATATTAAAATAAAGGATCAAGTTGGAAATAGTCAGATAAGTTTGCGTCCACCCTGGACGCAAACTAGCTAATTCGTAAAATTGGTATACCAGTTCGCGTCCACCTCATTTTAACTTTAAAAAATACAATAATCAATCAAAATCATCATTATTTTTATTTTTTTATTAATTTTCAAGGTCTAGGGAACTAATACAATCTTTCATTTAACCTAAAACATTGAATTTTGAAACGCGCGCCGGTTCACTATTTTTTTACTAAAATTATAGCTATTTTACACCACTTTTTTGTATAGCTAAGATTCATTATTTTTTTAAACAGGAAAAAATATGCGAACAGTTCTTTTGTCTGTGTATGTGTTTTTCTAGTATATTGTATTATAGGCAGAAACGACTTTTCATTTCCCTAGTTTATTAGTACACTTATTTTTATGGGTTTTTTAAACGGTGACCGCGAAATGGACGCTAATTGGGGGGTGTCGCGAACAGGCGAACATACCGTACATACCTACTCTCTAATATTTACTTCTATCTCCAAAATCTATACATATAATAAATCTGAAGAAGGGTCAATTCTGTAAATTGAAAATATTGAAAAATAAATAGCCCCTGTGTTACTGGATCGACACCAAACCCAAATATGTTATTTAAAAAAAATTGGTCTGTCTGCCTGTCTGTCTGTCTTTATGTTCAGGCATCACGTGAAAACTATCGGTTCGTATTCGATGAAACTTGGTATAACACCTTATCATCCTGTTCATAAAATGGGATACTTTTGTCCTAGAAAAATACATAGAAAAAAATAATCTTAATTTTTCAGTTTTAGACCGACATCCGCGCGGACGGAAGCTAGTCTTTAATATAAAGAAATCGATAATATTGGGACGGTTAAGAAGATTCTTTACTAGCTTTTACCAGCGGCTTCGTTCGAATTGAAGTCTTTAAAAAAGTGTCCTATGTTACTTTTAATACCTCCTAGAATATGTGTAGACAGGTATGTGTTTCGTGATGGTTTCTGTTAAATACCTACCAAGTTTTCGCTAAAAAGTGTTATGTGGAACGGAGGGAACACAATAATTCAGATTTAAAATCAAATATAGATTCACGTAATTCCACAAGTAAGAATTAAAAACTAGGTAGGTATTTCGTACACAGGAAATCCATACAAATCTGTGGACCTACCACATACATCAAATATTCCGTACGGAATTTGTAGTATAGATTAAGGCCCGCCACATACATATGTGGTATTCATACCAGGGTTTATTGCTGATGCAGGTTCTTTTAACTGCTTGATGCTGATTTAATGAAAAAAATATATGTTCACGCACATGACCCTGCTGAAAAAGGCAGGGGTAAACCAGATTACCCTTACGTAGTTTAGACCCACAATGTGATAGTTGGCAAACCAGACACTTATCCAATCCACGGGCAAGTTTGGTTTAATTACGAGAATTCAATTATCCTTTCGAACAATGTACATCTTTATTTACTGATGTAAAATACTTCTATACTTTTTAGTGACGTAGGCATTATTTATAAAACTATATCACACCAAAAACATTTCTTGTAAAATGTTTCCAAGATCTCATGTAGAGCCCAGCTTCTGAATCTACACGACCTAAGTCTACCGAAGTTCCATGATTACTATGAAATAATTGCGCTCTTAAGTAAATGTCTTAAGCGACAAATCACTTTTTTTGACACTATAGAAGTAATATGAAAAAAAATATAAAAACTGAAACGATTTTCTTTTAGGTATAATACTTATCTATGTTTATGTTAAATCTGGTGTCGATATTTTCATAACTGAATTAGACTGATGGGTTTTGCTTTCAAAAAATAATAATAAATAAATAAATTTAACTGGACAAGTTACACAAATTGAATCTAACTCCAAAGTAAGCAAATTTTATGCTTGTGTGTTAGTCAATGATACTAATACATAGAAATACTTAAATAGATATATATATAATTTGGTCAAAAATTCCCGCCGCGGAAGGAAAGTCGCTCGACGGATCTGAATATCAGAAATAAAATCAGCATCGATTGATGCGGATGCTGATGTTGAAAACAATGCTGATAATCAGCTGATGCTGATATTCGCAACAACCCTGATTCATAGAAAGTCTTGTAACGAAATTCCATTTCAAAAATATTTTGGACGCAATAAATCCAAACAAATTGATAAGACTTACAACATACGTCAGTTGTCATTTTTCCGTACGGAATGCGGGTGGATTTCATTGGAAGAAATTTTGTTTTGTAGTTACAAAACGGGATTCAGCAAAGAAATTCTGAATGTACGTGGCGGACCTTACGGAACAGAAACGGAGTTCCGGTTATGGAATTCCGAAAGTAGTGGCAGACCTGTCAAGCTTGCACAAGCTCACTGCATTTTCAATGCTACAGAAAATCAGAAATATAATAGGTACTGCGCGAACGCTAAAACCTTATCGAATTCTCCCAATCTACCAGTGATTTCTTTTGTTGTAATTCCTACTTATATTTGAAATATCTACGTACGTAAGTTTGTTTGTAATACTTTCAAGCGAAAACTATGTACTTATCCAAAACTATCACGAAACTTTGTACACGTATCCTAGGAGGTTCTAAAAGTAAACTGGACCTTTTTTTATAGAGGTTTTTCGCTTATTAGAGGTAGAGGTATAGACAACTATCAACCTCACTGAAAAGAACACTAGAAAAATGTCTCCATTTAAATAAGTTCTATGTTTTTCTCTTATAGAAGTATCAAGAGGGCACAATGACGGGACCTAGTGAATACTCTCATTAATAGAGTTATCTTAATTACCCAGTTCTCACATACTCAGGTTACAACCGTATACAGTCAGGTTTCGGTGAAAACCACCTTGACAAAAAAAAAGAAAAAAAATATACCTAGGGAGATTACATGCCACCTACATTTTGAAGAAGGTTATAAGCAATATTACCTCAATTCTTGAATAAAAGTAACAAAATAAAACAATCGTAAATTATAATCCTGTTTTGAGCAGCGATGGTGACGTTCATACAAAAAGTGCTAATGGTGCAAAGCCAACCAAAGCCAAGATTAGATATTTAGCTTATGTGATTCCCTGACTATCTTACCCTTCAGATCGACACACAATAGTAACAAGAACTACTTTATGTCGAGCGCTGTTAAGAATCATTATTAACTTGACTTAAAGATATACCTTCAATTCTAAAAATCAAATCTACCCACAATATTTAGTTCGGTACAGAGTAGTTAATTATGTGAAGTTTGAAACGTGTGCAATAATTAGTTGTGATTTTATAATTTTATTAAGAAAGCAATCGGACATACTTTCTGCAAATGGAGCAAACCGACCAGCGTGCCACTATTAAATTCCTCCATAAGAAGGAACTATCACCAGAAGCCATCCATGATGACATGGTCAGTACGTTAGGGGATTCTGTTTTGTATTATTCATCCGTCAAAAAATCGATAGCAGACTTCAAGTGTGGCAGTGAGAGTGTGAAAGATGAACCCCGATCTGGAAGGCATTCGACGTCCACTACAGACGAAAAAAATAATAAAGTACATATTTGATTTAAAAATGGGAGACCACAGATTGAAAACTAGAGAGATAGCCGAGATTTTAGGCATGTCTTATTAATAAACTGAAAATATTATACCTAGTCAATGAATTGGGTTTCCACAAAGTGTCTGGGAGGTGGATTCCGCGACTTTCAGTTGAACAATAAAGGACGCGATTGACTGTTTGGAGTTATTTGACACCGATGCAGAAGGTCATGATTTACCAAGACGTCTCGGTTAATACATGCAAGAGTCCTAAAAAGAATGGGTTACGGATTTTACACCGTTAAGAAGAAACCACTGCTGACAGCTATACAAAAGCAAAAGAGGTTGAAATTTGCTCGTGATCGTTTAAATTGGACTTCCGATCTGTGGCGTAGTTTCGTTTGGAGTGATAAGTCAAAATTTGAAGAGAGATTTGGAGTAACAAGTCGGCGATGAGAGATCAATGCTGCGAGGTATCAAAACCATATGGAAGAAAGTTTACTGCCCTCTGTTCCGTCACTCAAGCATCAAGATTCCTTATATTTCAACAGGATGGTGCTTCCTGCCATATCGCAACGACAACAAAGACGTGTCTACTGACGAAATGCATGCCTACAGTCGAAAGGAATTGTTTTTGCATCGGGGATCATATCATAGCATTATCTTTAAGGAATATGTAAAAAAAATCGAAAATTAAAAAAAAGGCTTGTAAAACTGCAAACTCAAAGTACTTTAAAATATAGTTTATCAATTAGCGAATTTTATTTGTAATTTAACAAAAGCAACATTCAATAATAAAAATTGTGAAAGTGGAAAAAATTGAATTTTTTCAAGATGCATATAAATAGATGAATAGTTAGGTATAAAAGTTTAAAAAATTTATTACTAATGTTGCAGCTGAAACTACTAAAGCCCTTGTGTCTGTGTACTACAGAATCATTACTGAAGCAATATGTTACCGAGCGTTAATATGATTTTGAAATTCTATTTTTAATTGTTTATAAAAAATATATAATTAAAGCATTTCATTAAAACATTTCAAGTCATTAAAAATACGTTAGATTTAAGGAGACATACTTTAAAAATAATTGATTTAGTAATTAATGTTATTGCTCGGTATTTAGCCATAATATTTAGTTGTTGTATTTTTCATGGCGTATCTCCTGATCTAATGAAACTTAGTTGGTTAGTAACTTCTACTTAAATCTGGAAGTTCAACTGATCCCCCCAATTACAGACCTATCTCTATTCTGGCTGCCCTAAGTAAAATATTTCAACAAAATACACTTTATCAAATGTTATTACATTTTAACAAATTTGGTTTATTTCTTAATAAACAATGGTTTCAACAGTGGAAGAGAAGAGAACTTTTTCACGTCTGTATCCCAGGAAATATAGGCAAAGGTACAACCAGGACACTCTCGACCGAGCCGAAGTCTATTGCTAACCGGGCACATATTCAGTCGCTGCAGATGTTGTTTTCATTAGAAAATTGAAAAAAAATACATTTTCCTTTAGTTGTCTGAGCCAAGGACCAAGAATTGGAATCATAATGTCATTATGAACACGATGATGTCAATTCCAAAACTGGATCGCTAGATTACAGATGCGATAACGCTTACTAAGATAGTATTATTGTAGTTAAATAAGGTTAAAAAAATTAATAACTCAAAGCTAGATCTGCGTTGAACCGGCATCATTATTATTTGTTAATCAAATATTATACACGAAGAACTTTTAAATACCTTTAACAAAGATCTATATCAATACGATAATAAAATATATTTTAAGAATAATATTAGTATATTAGTAGTTGATTATGTAGGAGACGTAATACCTCGATAATAGCATCTTAAAAAATCGTAAACAATGGAATTTGCCAAGAGAATTCAACTTTGAAGTTGGAACACGTTAGAACAGCACTTCACTGCCCTCTGCGACCTTGGCGAACAGCGCTTGGGCTAACTTCTAGGACATAATTTACACGCTCACAATTTGCATAAGTCGTTAACAGTTATTCGAAAAAGAGAAAAAGACCTTAAACGCCTACACTGGTTATTTCAGCAGATTACATTCACAAAGAGCTTATTATATGCTTAAATTATAATCTTATTAAGTAATATCTTTAATTAAATAATATCTTATCTGGTCTATAATATGTTATATTTGCTGAACTTATCATGATCATTTTACAATCATCATCATCAGCCGGAGGACGTCCACTGCAGGATATAGCCCTGCCCCAAAGAGCGGCACAAGTCACGGTCACAAGCCGCTTGTAACCAGCGACTCCCCGCAACTTTGACCAGATCATCAGTCCACCGGGTGGGAGGTCGTCCAACACTACGTCCTCTGGTACGGGGCCGCCACTCGAGAACCTTTCTTCCCCATCGGTTGTCGGTTCTGCGAGCAATGTCGCCTGCCCATTGCCACTTCAGCTTGCTGACTCTGGATTATGTCGGTTACTCTCGTTCTCTTGCGGATCACCGAATTAGGGATTATACTAGCAGAGAAACACCGAGCATAGCTCTCTCCATAGCACGCTGAGCGACTCTAAGCTTATTTAAAAGGCCTACATTTAACGGCCAAGTCTCAGTTCCATATGTCATCACCGGTAAACACACCGGTTTTACAATTGAATATCTTCCCATTCCAGTAATTTACGTAGATATCGTATTAGGCGTATTTATTTTATGTCTATATATGTTCGAAAAAAATGGAACAAATAAGTCTCAAAAAAACTCGGTACGAGTCTGGCATGGGTGGCCATTTGACACAATATATTTTGTTTCATAATATTAACTTTAAATCTACCCTATATGTATTATAAATACATGGCAGGGTCAGGTCAATGATCAGTTTTGATCATCCGTCTATTTTTGTACACAACTGAATAAATTTGATGTCTTTTCCTGAACTCGAATCATGAATATGTTATTGCTGAATTTAAAATAGCAAAATAGGTATGTACATAGCAAGCCTGTAATCTAGTTTTCTAGTCCATTATATTACAAGCTAGTTAAAATAAAATGATTTTAAAAGATTCCAATATTTACATATTATGAAATCTAGACTATGCCACAAAGATATAACAAGTTTGATATATACCTATTAGGCAAGGAAAGTAGTCCGAATCCTGGCTGGCTAATTTATACACAGCTGCAACATGTAATTACGTAAAATGTTACACATACCTAAGTAAACAAAACTAATGTTGCAATTATAGCAACACTGAAAAATTTCACGTAGGTAGATACATATCACCCAACAATACAATATTTATTTATGTTATGTCAACTTTATTTCATTCATTAATTACAGTAAATTAGAAGAAACACTGCAATTATTTTTGGAGACACCTAGGACGTACGGTGTCTTTCCTTAAACAATTATTATAGATCACTAACAATAATTTAATAACTCGATTGTGTACCTACGAAATACATATAAGTAACAAATACATCACATAAAACTTCAACGTTAATAAAATAGTAGGTCCTTACCATGAAACTGATGTTGTTTTCAAATATCGCTGACACTCCCTCCTCTTCCTCTCTTTAAGAGAGCCTTGTAAAGGCAATTAACAGTCACATTAAGAGAGAGGCCGGAACATTAGACAGTCAGCAATATGTGGAAATGACATCAGTTTTTTGTTAGGAGTGTCTAGAACTTCACGGTCCTTACATATGAAACTGGAGTTTTGTCGTACTGAAGAAAATAATCCCAATGAATTTTGATGATTTACAGTACCTTAATATGTCAATAACGAAATAGGTGGTATAAAGATATAATAATTATATTAAGATAATATTAAGCTTTCTAGGACGTCAGAAAGTACTGTAGGAGTTTTGGTGATAATCGCTGAGTCAGTGACTTTTGACAGTTAGTTTATTTACTACAGACATCAGTCTTGAAAATATTGTATATATTTTGTTATCTGGTATAATCCAAACTTAAGTTAAAGGTTTGAAAAAAATAACGAAAAGTTTGGAGAAAAAGTAGGTAAGTAGAAATCTAGTTTGCTTTTTAAAAGCTTTTCTTGTCTTGGCAAGGTGACTCCGGTGCACCCAGATATTTGGAGCACTTCTGAGTCCTGATATCTACGAGAAGAGAATTTCAACACACTTGTCTAGATAACAAGTAATAACAATGAAAGTGTTAATAAAGTTTACTGTTGTTATTTATTGGATCATGAAACATTTACACCGCCGATGTGGTGTAGCGGTCCGGTTTTAGACTTGACTCCACGACGTCCCGGATTCTATCCCCGGGTTTTTCAGGCAACATAAAAAAACGTGTTTTTTCAATTCTCAAAAAGAAAAACATTGCCCGGCGTTGCATTTATGCCCGGTTGACGATAAGCTTGCCACCTATTACACGCTGGGACTTAGTGTCTTCGGTTAGTCGTAAGTGCCCTGGATGTTGTTCTACCCTCTACCTACCTTCGGGTATATGGGCGTGAAGTAAAAAAGTTAATAAATGCTTTGCAAGCTTGACATGGCCTAAGGTGTGTGCAAAAACAGAGTGTTAAATCATTCATTTAAGTTGTTCCATAATACCATTTTAATGTTTTAGAAATGATGCAATACTATCACCATCATCTGAGCTGCAAACACTGGTTACAGTAATTAATGAAGACGATTATAAAAAAAGGGTTCACATTTGAATGCGATGAAAACCAAAGTAATGGCATGTGAAAGAGACAAACGAAGAACGTATGTAAGAGTTTTACTTGATGATGTTCTGCTAGTACAAGTGAAATAAACTATATCTTAGTTGTGCTTTTAGCAGGGATGGAAGGTACACCGCGGATGTAGAAAGGAGAGTGTTTGAATGGAGCACTGGGTAAGCTATTTCAAAGCGAGGTTTTGAGTCTAAGTGCTAGGCTAGTCTCGCTTTGCATGTGGAGAAAGCCAGGCAGGTCTGCCAGGATCGTAAGGTTTGTGCACTCGATACTCTTTGCCTACCGCGTAAGCGACTAGGCGTAAAGGTATGTATGTATGTAAAACTGATGTCTTCCCTAAAAAATTACAAATAAAACAAACATAGCAAGCGCATAAATGGAAAACAGGTGGTGGTATAAAAGAGTGGTGGTCTTTACTCGTAAATAGTTATGGTTTCAATAAAGACATACTTAAATAAAAAAATATGTTTTGAAAAAAAGAAAATATTAATTATATTGCAAAATCTAAAACAAATTTAAAGCTACATGGAATATAACAGATCGTAACAAATAGGAAAGACAGCAAAATAATAGTTATGATATAGAATGTATACATTATGATATAAAAATAGATCTACTTTTAGTGTTTACTCCAATTCCAACGATTCACGAAGGAATCACTAAAATTATTCATTCTCTCAAAAATACAAACTTTGTTGGATTTGACAATATCTCGCCTGTAATACTTGAACAACAGTTCTAGCTAAAATATGACTTTAGTTTATCTTTCATTTATTTTGTCAAATTATCAGTCAATTTATCCTATTTATTAAAAAAATAAATTGTTAAACCTTCATGTAGAAAAAAAAACTCAAACGATGAGCATTAAAATTGGTGAAATTAGAAGAGCTATATCACACAGCGCGAAGGCGAGCGTACTGAGCGTGCCGCGGCCGCCAAATGCTTAAAAATTAAGTATAATTAACAATTCCAAGGAAAGATTAAATAGATAAATAAAATTGGAGTGTCCTTTTATAAAATTTAAAAAATAATAGTTTTTATTACTTGCATATGAATGTAAATACAGTATTAATTATGTAACTTTTTACTTTTTGTGTCTGTCTATCTGTCCGTCAGTCTGTTCCGGCTAATGTGTAGTGATTTGCATTGGCAAGTAGATGATATAACAAAAAGTAGTAACCTTGCGGACAAAGTCGCCGGTACAACATGAATTTCGACAAAATTGGAAAAACATTTAAAAACACGTGATTAAAGTGGAAGCATGATATTAATTGAGAATCCAATTTCAGACAGTATTATATTAACCAGCAAGCGTTAATTTTATTTTTAATCGAAGAAATTTCATTATTTTGAATTTACTGCGTATTGTCATTTAGACATTCAAATAGATTTTTTATTATACTGGGCAAATGATACTTTTCCTTCCAGCGTTATGAACAATAACAGCATGAGCTAAAACATACATTCGTTATTGATATTTTTAATTACAAGTTTTAAAACCTTAATTGTTATAAACATCGTCAGTAGTACTACAAATTGTTTGAATGAAAACTTTAGAACGTAAAAAATATTTCCTACTAATGTTACAAATACGAAAGTTTATAAGAAATGGTGGATATTTGTTACTCTTTCACGCAAAAACTACTGAACGGATTTAGATGAAATTTTATAGGTATACAGTTTATACACCAGAATAACACATAGGTTACAATTCATAAAATAAAAATACTTTAGCCCGGGAGCGTAGCCGCGAGCTATTTACATAAAAAACTAAAAAACATCTGTCTATAGATTGAAAATATTTCTGGAAGTGGAGTAGCTTCTAATTCAAAAACGGGCAAACTATTAAATCAGTTTTGGTATTTTAACCCCCAACGGACAAATTAAGGTATTTTAAGTTTGTTGCATCTGTGTATGTGTGGTGGCAGTAAAACTTTTGAACAGAATTACCGATTTCTACGTAGATTTTTATGTTTGAAAGCTAACGCAATAGCTGCATTAACACGTTTTTTTGGGAGTTTATTTATTTGTTTTAAATCATAATATTGTCTTTCATTATACATAGTGATTTTTTACATGTTACTTTTAACTTGACGTTTGTGTATATTGCTATTTTCTTTTGGTCACAATAATTGTCATTGTGCTTATCCTAACATAGTGGTTTTCCCATCTCTGCCACATACGATGTCGACTGCAGTGAAAATGAGTGCTGGCTTCTGATTTGTAGGTGCAGCGGAGGAGCCGTGCATATTACACCCTCAGACCATACGCTGACAATCCTATGAATGAGGTGGTCAGCTGAATTATTTAAGTTTAAATACAACATGTCATCTGATAAATTTTCAATTGAAAAGAAATCACTGAACAAGTGTTAGCTATCGTATAACAAATCCAACGCTCAAGTTATGGTCATGGTCCAAGACTACTTTGCTCATACACATTTGTCGTTGGCTTATGGCCGTTGCCCATGACAACAGTTTTGTTGAAAACGTTGACACATAATACTCGTCAATTTACTATGATGAAAAGAAAAAACTTAAAATTACATTATTTTGTTCTCAATGAAATCTTCGTATTAGGATCAGCTTAAAATTCTATTTACAAATTTCGAAATTAGTTTTAAAAACTACGTATATTTTAAAATGCCAGTTATTCATAAATTCCTGGTGACAGTGCTTACTGTATACATTTTTATGCTTAAAAATAATTTTCTTTTCCATAGCCCTTAAAGTAAAAAGTACAACAACCACCAAAAGTCTAAATTTAACACTTAATATAAATACCTACCTAAGTTCAGAGATATTTATAAATTGAATACATATATATATATATAAATGGATCGTAATGCGGCGCCTACGAGTCGAATTGGATAAAGTAACACGACGCAGAACAGGGGTGAGGGGGATAGGGGTTCAATCCGGTCGGTTCGGTCGCACAAGCCTGCGGCGGCCCGGGTTGCCTGCGCAGGTCGATAGAGCGAGGGCCGCGGGTGGGGTCGAGCAATACTGCACGGGGTGGTGCCCTCGCTGGCTATACGCGACAGTTGCATAATAACGTTACATACATCATTTATGTTCTTTAAAAATAATTTACATTATACAATAATAGAATGACGCTTTTGACAACGCCATATTACGTTGCACAACATCTCAAATAACGTACCTCAAATGTTCACAGGTTTTGGATTGATCTATCAGTATATCCAAACCAACCAAACCAAATCAGGGTTTAAATATGAAGTTACTGGGGGAAGCTTTGGTTTATTATATATTGTAGTTGTGTGTAAAAAAATGCAATTGCAAGGAATAAAAAAATGGTTTTTATAAATAAATAGATCAATTTTTAGTAGGAAGCACATAAACTTAAGTTAATGTTTTCGATATCAATATATTTGCCTGTATTTGTTATATAACTATATCGCGTATGTCATCGCCTTCTAGAAAATAATACATTTCATATATCTAGATACAATTGCAAAATGATAAAATATTTTGCAATAAACACAAATAGTGCACTTTTGGATACAAATACTCTACTGACACCATTTTATTATTGTGAATATTTAAAGGGTACATAAAGTAACAAACTGATCGCGACCGTAAACTGATTTTTTAGTTTAACAGCACAAGGGGCCTACCATAAGCTTTCACGTAGCAGTTTTGTCAATGGAACGTTTTACTTCCGTCACAAATAACCAGCACTATATTTTGTTCCATGCGCTTTTTTAAGTCTTGTTTTATTATGTACCGCATTTAACATATGACTATTTTTATTTATATATATACTTATTACCTTTTACTTTTATTAATATATGCTTATTTTTTCTTCTTTCTTATAAATATGGGTTCTAATCATTTTTCATGATATAGCCAATTATATTTAGCCAATTTGAAGGATAAAACTTTTTAAGTTTGGGGATCTTAGCCTGCCACCGGAAATCCTTGCGACAGACTAAGATCCTTTGCTTATATAAATATTTCCTTTATCTTTTAGATCGATAAGTTTTTCTTGTAGATCATCGTCATTATAAGTCATGTCAGGGGTCTTAGCTAAAGCTATGGTGTCCTTACCTAAGCTCGTTAAGTGAGAATCAGCGTAACGAGAAAATACACGGTACACCAATTTCGAATTTACGTAGAACCGCGTGGATTACCTGTCAAGTAATAAAACCTCCTCTTGCTATTAAAATTTGTTTTATTTTTTCTAGTCTCACTTTCACCACTAATGTGAGATATTCGTTTGTAGAAAACCACTATTGTTTGTCAGCCGCTTGATTACAGAACATTGATCGCTGCCAATTTATTATCCTAAACTTTCCGATATCAATGTTTGTACGCAATATCTAGTTTTATCCACTAAAAATACAATAAAAATTTTGGTTTTATATATATTTTTTTTTCAAATGCCCATTTATGAAGCAATATGAAATCCCCTGGATATTTTTTTTTGTTTAGGTCCGGAAGGGAGGGTTTACCAGACGTCCCTAAACATCAATTTTAATTTTGAAATTTAATCAACTGACAAGTTTGAGCACCTGTAGTGTAAAAAAAACGTACTGGAGTTATGTTAATTGCAACACTACATCATGACGATTCTAAAACAGTAGCATACTATCTACTTTATATCGTAAAATTATTGAGCTATAGTCATTAATGTGTAAAAGTAGACATTTCATTACAAAATTGCGAAATTATTTGCACATAGGTTTTTGAGTTTTTACTAAGTAAAGCTATCGACACTAAAAATTAGACTATACTACCTGCTTGGATTATTCAGATGAATTTTATGTTGTACAATAAACTACAACATGACAAGTTTTGTTATGGTTTACTGTTTTCTATTTGTTAAAGGTGATACTTAAAAAAAAACAAGAAATGACAAACAGAAATTTTATGGGAATGGAAATATTTATAATGGGAAACCCTGTATACTTGGACAAAAGAGAAAGATGACGGAAAACCAATGTTAGAAAAATAGTAGCAATGTAATTCCAAATTTACTTTAAAATAACTGTTATGTATACTAGTAGATAACAATATACGTAGGTTTATATGTTGAATTGTCTGGTTATCTATACTAATCATAATTACATAAAGAGAAGGTTGTTAGTTCGTGAAGGTTTCCAGTACTTGCTGTTTGCATAACACAATTCCACTGACCAATGCCATCCAGTGGTAGGCGCTATGCTGCCGTACTGTGTATTGACTTAGTTAAAATAGCTACGTGAAATTTTAACATAAGTATTATAAAATCGCAACTACAGTCTTAGCTATAATATTAAAAATGCAAACGTCTGTTTAACTGTCTGTTGCCGGGTTTCAAGGCTAAACCACTGCAACGACTTCGATGAAATTTAACATGCAAATAGTTCGAGACTCGAGTTCAAACTAAAGTCATTTCCATTTTCAAAAATTAACCCATAAATGACTGTAATATGGGATACATTTTGTGTGAAAATCTATTCTACGCTGATGAAGTCGCAAGTAAACTATGCCTAATAAATGAAATAGTAATAAATTTTCATTTATATAATATTACGAATATAAGTATCACGTGTGAATAAATGTAACAATTTCATTCAATTCTGTTTTATTATGTTAATTATTGTTAGGAAAGGATTCATATGAAAGAAACATTTTTCTTAGGAGATTATCAGAAATATGATAAAATTTTTAACAGAAACATAAATTATACAAAAATGTCAGTTGTTCAATTCGTATTCAATAGTAACAATTAAAACAAGGATACTTTAGTCTTGGCAGGTCTAATCGTAAAACATAAAAAATATGTACAAATTTTGAAAATATTAGCGACCCGGCCCAGCTTCGCCCGTGTGATAGAATTTATATCCTACTTATATGTTTATCATTCTTTCAGACATAAACTACTGAACGGATTTAGATAAAACTTTACAAGGACAGTTTATGCATCAGAATAGCACATTGGCTACAATTAATAAACAATATAATTTGGCAGGCTAGTTAAAAATAAATTGAACAGTTATATGACGACAATTTGACTAGATACGGAATATGTTGTATAAGTAGGTACCTACAGGTTTTCTGTCCATTTTTGGTTTTGCGATAACTTTGTAAGGTACGAGCAATTGAGCAATTATATTGAACATGAAATACTTAAGGCGCTTATTGTATTAATTTGATAAAGGTTAAAACTGTATGAGTTAAAACAGCTTTACAATTACCACATTATATGTATTAGAATAGTATATTTTCAATTTTCTAATAAAAATAACGTCGCGCATAAGATATGTGCCCGGTTGGTGATAGGTTTGCCACCTATCACATTGTGGGACTTAGTGTGTTCGTCTTGTCGTTGGTGCCTTGGTGTGCCTCTGCCTATTATTTGGGGGATATAGGCGTGAAGATACTTATACAAGTGTCATTTTTTAAACGTAAAACGGGTACAGTAAGTTATCCTTAAAAGATAGAGATGGCATATGAGCTCGGGACTTTTTTATTAAAAGGGAAACAAGGGGAACTGTCCCTTTATTCATTGTTTTGTTAGAACCCGAAGGGTTTTTAGTAACGTTTTCGTTGAAGACTCCCAAGGGGTATAAATTTTTTCGACATGTTGAACAAATACCTACATATTTTAACTAATTATACGTCTAAACCTTTTCAAGAAATAACTCTATCTAGTATAGCTGAAAACCGTGTGAAAATACGTTCTGAAGTTTTTGAAATTAACGCGAAAAGACAACAGCCTGACGCGACCAGTGAATTTCTTGTTGTTTTATAATATGTAATGACAAGACAGTGGGATGAAAACTTGGCATAAACAAATTGCGTACGTACGTAAGCTAAGCCTTTACTCTGTACCAGCCAACCAATAAGGACTGTACGTATATACGTAACAAAAAAAAAATATATTGCTTTGATGCTTCTGTGTCCCTTCTGAATTCACGTGTTTATATCTAAATCAAAAAACAAACGATTGTACTTTTATTACTAATTTTTGAATAGTAATTTAAATTAAGAATTATAGTAAAATTTAAAAAAATTCAAAAACCCCGACTTGAAACACTACTCTTTTTCCTTTGATGGGAAAAAATTGAAACGCTCATGCGCGGAAGAAGGCTTCAAGGTTTACGAGATACAGTCAGGAGAGAGAGCAAGTCTTTCCCGAACAGGAAATTGGTTTGTAAGCAGCAAAACTTGAAGATAACTGAAATGAGCTTTTAATGACACAATATTGAAACAATTCTCTTTAATCGATTGAGCAATCAATTTGTTAATTACTCTTTTTTAATATTTTTAATAACGATGGGAAAATAAAAGGGGGACAATAGTCTTTTCACGACCTAGGACCATAATAGGTATACTACAAATGTTTTTCAAGGCACCTAAAAACTTCTTTCAAGATGGTCCTGAAAGGAATTACTGGTATGACGCAACGATTGATATAGGTAACACGTAATAGATATGTACTTTAGTTTAAAATAGTTGAACCCTAATAATAAGTAGGTGATTACATTGTAACTTGATAAACGGTTTCAAAAAAGGAATCAAATGACGTTACCGAAATTTTGTTTTGAATAAGTGATAAAATTCAAACTGAACCTATTTACCTTTTTCTTCAAACAAATAATTAAAATTGTACATTATATAATTTATAAACAGTTGTTTCGTTTTAATCGATCACGGTGATACCCACACATATTTATTAAAAGGGACAATATTAAAAACATTTTGAACTTAATCCTCATCATTGATACTCATTTTAATTTTTATTTATATTTTAATACGCGTATGGAATATGGATGACACAAAACTGAAATAATACAATCGGAAGGTAAAGAAAAAGGTAATAAATAAATATAAATTACTACATCGGTAGGAATATTAGGTATGTCAATACGCCGAGCCACCTTTATACACCAACTAGGTGTGAATATTGCTGTGTTAGGAAGTACAAACATAGACATTAGACTGAGCTGCTGAATCTCTTAAAAATATCTAGTAATTCCACGTTTATATTACATAATATTTACTGTAACTTCTTGAGTAATGTCATAAAATCAGGTTTTTCTAGAATAATTTCACTCGTCAATCTATAAAAACACTAGCCATAAACAATCGCAATTAGTCAATCATCCCGCAGCATGATTAATACAAATCCCACATGAGGAAAATCGAAAAAAAATCGAATGGCAAATTCGAACGCAGCAAATCCAAACAAATCTATAGACCTGTCCCATACGTCAGTCATTTCTTTTAAAATAGTAGTCCTCAGTCGCGATTATATAAAGACACGTATGTTTAAACAGCAAAATGATTCTTCACCTCCTGTTAGTGTACAGTATATATACCTATATAGGCACCCCTATACGGTCTAAATATGTATGATCTATCTACCCAAAAAGGTACATGCAGCCGAATATGTAGTTTGTTTTCCGTTTTAGTAGACATCGAAACGAATATTTATAAACAAGTAGACCCGTGAGAATGACGAACAAAATGTCTCGTCGAGAGCAAAGAACCATTAACAGTTAACATTAACCGTTAACATATTCAACTTTAGTAGGTAGGTAATAACAAATTCAGTATTGGTTATTGAACATCGACAGCTCAAAATCAAGTGAACAGTGCCTAAGAAGCAAACTTTATCAATCGCAGTTCATAAAAATCGTAAGTTTTAGGTGGGGACCTAGGTACTCGTATCTACTAGAAGTTAGTCGTTGATCAATCATTATTCCTAAAGTAGAAAGTTCAAACACCATGCAAAAAAAAACCTATTAGATAATATGTAGTTTTCGTTAAGGTTTTGGTGCGATAAGGTTTGTTAAAACGATATTACCTAACCTATCCTACCTATCAAATGTTAGGCAGTTAGGTAAGTAATTTCTTTTGAAAAACTATGGATAGTAGTCAGTTGATTTAACAAAACGAGTGATTTGTAAATAATTTTGAGTGTGTTAGTAAGTAGGTACTATTCTCGCAATCGGAATCGATTCAAAGCTATTTTATCACATTATAGAAATACCTTACTAAGCATTGTGGTTAGGTATTTCTTTATTCAATTACTTACTTGAGTATTTCTATTTTTACCGTAACTACCTTTACCTAACCTAAATATTTTTTTTCACCAAAACAAGCCAAAAGACAGTAATTTACAATAATTTTACAGGTGTGTCGAATCTTTCTATGTTTCATTTGTATGTAACACGAACTTCAAGGGTAAAAGCTACGAAATAAACCGATCTAACTATGAATCAATCGTTTCTGTTTTGGAATCCAAGAATATACTACGCTCTCAACATTCATGATGTAGTAATTTATTAGAGAACACGCAGAACTGAATACATTAAAGTTAAATTATTACACGACGAACAAAAACTCAATCCTATGAACGCACAAGAAGACCGGTGCGCTCAGCGCTGTGCCGCGCCGCGCCGCGCGCTGCGGTACCTACCTACATAAAAACTTGCGACGTTGCCGCACTTCCAGTCCCACAGGGCGCCACTACGTTCGTCCGCCAGCCAAACGAGCTGTACATCGTTCGTTTGGTTAGTTCAGTTAAATGTTGAGAATATAATGCGTACAAAATAAAAAGTTCCACAGTTGTTCAATGATTAGTATTGACACGAATGGTAAAAATTTTGTGTTGTTTATTTACAACTGGTAACAATTAATTTCAAAATAATCTGAAAAAAAAAGCATTAATATTTATTGAGATACCTAGATAAGTATCTATCTAGGTGGGTACTTCCTAATTAATTTCAGTAAAGGCAATTGAGATTGGCAGATTTCGTCGTAACAGGCATTGAGGAAAACAATATTTGTTTTAATTTGTAGATATGTATTAAATAAAAAGTTAAAAAAATGTAAATAGTACTTGCATCTAGCTTTTTAGTTATTAACATTTTTAATTATTTATACGGGATACTCACGATCTCTTTTTATTTTATTTGTCGATATTTCGGCCTAGTTGCATAGTGCCGTGGTCAGGTTTTAGGTATTTATTTCAATGATTTAGCTGCATGAGAGTAATATTTGATAGCGTAATTCATTCAGTGTAGATACCTATTTGCAGTTAAGAATTAAATGACGAAATACTCAAGCCGCCATTTTGGTAAAGTTGTTTTATCAATAACTCCGAAACAGCTGGACGTGTGCCAACAATAGTAACGACCTTTTTGTTACCGCGTCGAATTGTATATATTTTTATAAAATGTGTAAAGGAATTGGAAGATAGAAATAGTTCAATCGCAAAACCACAATTATCTACTTTGTTTAAAATTGGGAGTGGAAAGTAACCACGGTACCAGTCAACACATAAACACTATGCCATTACTTAAAAAATAATAATTACAATTTCTAAACGTATACTTAGTGTACAATTTGAAACATTTACTACATTTTAATCTGTATTTAACTAAAGCGAATAAAAATATTACTTGCTATCTTCATATAAATAAATCTTCCCTATTGATAAAATATAGGTATGTAATATAAGTCGTCTACTACATAATATTCTGATTATAAAGTACTAATTATTTCAAATATATGTTATGTACTTAAAACATTCAGTTTTAATCAGTCCAAAGTGTATTTTCCATGCGATTTAATTTATAGTCTGTAAGGTTGACGACCTGCCACTAGCCCACGCCAACGTCAGCGCAACTTCATTGCTTTTGGAGCGCGACATTGCAAAACTGTAGTGGGGCTAGCTAGAAGCAAACGTGGCCGTTCTTTGTGAGATGGGTGTAACAATACAAATGTATACAATGTACACATAAATTGTCACTCGTCACGAGGCGCCAATGCGACTTGTGTCCCGTAATTTTATTTACAATCCTGCAGTTCACTAATAATTAATAACAAACCACCTCCATGTTTTTTTTTAACATCAATATCTTATCTAAATCTAACACCAAAGTCTACCACTACCAACGCCTTCTACACACATTAATTCTGATCAAAATTTATATCGAATAATGAAAACAAAATTTCGGGATTTAGCATATAGGTATCCAAATTCCGTATCGAAAATTAGTGATACTTGTGTTAAGTTTTTTTTTATTAGATTTAGGTTAGATTATTTTATTAGGTCCTTGGGTTGGTGTGGATTTGCTTTATCTGTACTATTTCAAAGATGATGCCTTTTCATTTAGTAGAAGGTTGTCCTGAATTCAGTAAGATTACCTTAAAAATAAAATTAATATGTAACGGTACTTATTAAGGCTAAATTGAGAAGTACTGGTGAGGAACGCATAGCCCGCGGACTCTAGGGTTGTTTCGCCGATTTGCGTCCACTTAGTGGAGTTTGCAGGTTTGAGGTAAAATATAAAAATATTCTAGATCTAGTTTTGAATTAACTAATATTCCAACTAAAATATAAAAACATCGTCATTGGTATAGAACATGTGCGCGGTTGGCAATGGGTTTGCTATCTATCGCATTGTGGAACTAAATGTCTTAGGCTAATCGTGCGTGCCCTAGTTGCACCTCTGTCAACTTCTTATATATGATAACCACCTAATGCACTTGAAAGAGTTCAATAAAATTGGCTCAACTATAAAATTTATAGTTGAGCCGATTTTACTTATAAATTTATGAGTTATTGAATGACATAATATTACAGCGTCCTTTAGCGCGTTTAGTTCAGAAGTTCAGTTTTCCATCGTGTTGGTCCGGGTCTGCTGACTAAAATAGATCATCTGTCCCTCTGCCAGGCACCTCGTAAGAGGCGAGCACAGGTAAAACAAGATCACTGGTGATAGAGTGGTGTGCAGCAACTTCCCTGGGTTGTTAGCCACCGCTTTACCCATTCCTGTCGCTATAATGACAGTGTCACATTCCGATTCGGAGGGTAGGGAAGCCAGTAGATTTGCATAATAGGCCTTACATTCCGACCATACAACAGCAACGCACCTGCAGCATCAATGGTGTCATGATTATCTGTTACCATTAAGAGAGCCGTGTGCTTGTTCGCTGACTTCTCACATGAAAAAGAGTAACTATCCAAAGGCCAACTCAAAAGTGCATAGAGTAAGAAGTTTTTTATTGTTTCTGTCAGTGCTCAAATTTATCGATAAAATACATAAATACCTACATACAATGCCGGTGCAAGACCGGATAAATAAATAAAAATATCGATAAAATAGATTTGCACATTAGTCCATCACTAGCTGTATGCAAACGAAAGTGATAGCTTTAAAATCACATGTGTAAGAAAGGGATATAAACACGCATCTAACAATGACTGACCAGAATATGATGAACTCCGATAAACATCAAATAATTTCAAATGTAATTATGAATGTTATTATTTTTAATTAACCTACGGAAAGTTGTACCATTTTTTCAGTAATTTGAAGTGCGGCCATCTTTAACGTACCATTGAATTGAACAGTCATTTTATATCTATTTTTTATTTTTTTAAAAATAACGCTACAATGCTTACAGGTCACGTACCTAGTCGATACTGTTCATATTTTTTTAACTAATAAGCTACATTAGAGCAATTACACTTATGTGTTGACAGAACCGTGTTGCCTTATATGCGGCTTCTATTGGGATGTGTGGACGCAAATTGGCTATTTTAATAAGCGTAATAAAAATGGTAAAAACAAAATAAAACTCCATCCTTTTAAAATATTTCTTTATATTTAAATAAAGAATCAAGTTAGAAATAGTAAGATGAGTTTGCGTCCACCCTGGACGCAAACTGGCTAATTCGTAAAATTGGTATACCAGTTCGTATCCACCTCATTTTACCTTTAAAAACTACAATAATCAATCAAAATTATTATTTTTATTCTTTTATTCATTTTCAAGGTCTGGGAACAAATACAATCTTTAATTAAACTTAAAAATTAAAAAAAAAATGTTTTACTAAAATTATAACTATTTACACAACTTTTTTGTATAGCTAAGATTCATTTTTTTCCTTTGTCTGTGTTTCTAATATATTATATTATAGACAGAAAGGACTTTTCATTTACCTAGTTTGTTAGTACACTTATTTTTAAGAGTTTTTTAAACGGTGTCCGCGGAATGGACGCGAATTGGGAGGTGAACGCGAACAGGCGAACATACCCTATATGATTATAAAATGATTACTTATTGTGCATACGAACCTACTACACTCTCTGTGGTACCAAAAGTTGACAGGTGGAGAAAGCCGCATTTTATACAACCCAATCTGCTTGACGAGCAATAAATTTTATGCCATCTAGTTGGCGCCGCCGTTGGCTAAACTATTTGAATGTTGGTAATTTAAATTATACGTTTTTTATTAAAAATGAAAACTATGCAATATTTTAACGATACGATTTTGTTTATGCTCAAAGCTGTATAAAAGCTGAGCAATGTTTAACACCGTTGATATTGTCAGATGAAGGAGTCAGCTATCCAGGATTTACTGAGACATTCTTATGAAAAAAAATTATTTAAAACCTTGGCACATATTGTAACAAAAACAACACTATGGACCGTTTACGTTACCAAGAATGGTCCATCCGATTCCGCACAGGGTCATAGAGCTCGATCCAATAAAACGTATTTTAAAAAAATCAGAATCCGAAAATTTATTCATTCATACAGAACTTTATTCACGCGTTCGTCTGCAATTGGGTGCAATTGTTAATCCGCTAAATTATGGTTAACATTTAATTCTTCGAAAGTACTTATAGCATACTTTAAACGCCATACTAATTTGGACTCCCTAAAATAATCATCATAATTTAGTTATAACTAACCACTTTTCACTTTGAAATATTATTATAATGACCAGACTAAACATTTAAATGAATGGGTATTAATTAATAAGTAGTAGTATGAATCATGACGTACTTGCTCTGGTTACGATTATCCTGTCTAATATTGAGTTATAACTGGGATAAACGCTAGGATGATGACAATGGTGCAGATGTTGCTAGACTAGTTATACTTAATCCTAATACATACAGTTTTGTTGACTTGTTTACACATATTTTTACGGTAGTACTTATCGGTAACAACAGGCGACGAAACGTCTGAGTCACACAATATTTAGTACCAGACAAAATACAAATGTCTTATTATAATAATTTTGTAGGTACTTAGTAGCTCGTGCTACAAATACGTAAATAAAATCTAAACCCTGAAGACCGATCTAAACACTGATCGAATTATCGACCGAAAAGTCGTTTTCACTTTACATTGTCAAGGATTTTGATTTTCTAACTGATTTTAAGCCCCTTTTAATAAATATCTTCGAACTCTCAAGCTAGAAAAAAAAGTAGAATGAAGAATACAAAACAAGACTCGCTTTTGGAGACAAACTTAAGCCCACAGCTGGTATGGCATATTCAAGCGGCGTACGTAACGTACTTCAAGAAATATGTCGGGGTTAACAGTTGACTCTCTCTTGCAGCGTTGCGCGTAGTTATCGTTTATTTTTTGTTATTATGAAATTAGTCGGATAAAAAACAACAACTAAATAATAAAATTATATGGAAGGGATGCCCGAAATGTTAAAACGAGTCGTGGCAACCTTATATGATCGCAATTGTTATTTTAGTGACGTTTAGCGCTATATGAGATTCGCCACATACATGAGGAACTCCTTTACGGAATCCCGTTTCCAAATTTCGAACGCAGCGAATCCATACAAATCAACAGACCTGCTACACACGATCAGGACTTTTCCGTACGGAATTTCTCCGTATCGAAATTCCTTAAAGAGCCTTTGCGTTCGGAATCGCGTTAAGAAAAAAAAAACATTACAAACGCAACACTACGAAATTTTACGGCCAAGTTGTAACAAAACATCGGAATTTTAGCTACAATTTTAATAACTTCGTTAAATACATAAATTATACATTTGTAACTTTGTATTTATACCTTTATAAAAAAATATGTAATAACTAATTATTACGATTTGCCATCATTGATAGGCCTTTTACTCACTTGTGCGTGAGTTTTAGGTAAGTCGTATCTATTCGCTCAGCTCAATATGAGCCTTTTGTTACAACTCTTAACGTTCAAGTTTTACTTGCTTTACGTACGTAAGTGCTTCTTTTGTAAGTTATTTATTCTGTGCTTTTGTTGGTTTTTGTTTGCTTAGATTGTACCTGACATAATGGTACGGTCATTGTTTCTGTATTTGCAAGGAAAAACTATAATACGCAAATAGCAAACGCTTTGTCGATAGGTAGTAAGTACCTCACCTTTAAGGTGTCCTTACAATAAACTGGTTGAAACTAGCTGTCATCATTAAGATAACACGCAATAAGCGATTTGTATCCTTTTAAATTAAATAAATTAATTGTTACCATAGCGCCGACATTTTTTCCATTGTCAATTAGTCGTGATATATGTTTGAAAATGTATATGTGTTTACATCGATCAAGTCATGCAAATCATCTTACCTTGAATAATATGTTCGTAAAGCTTGAAAGTGCAATAATGGCAGAATCACAAATGTTTAAATAACTACGGTAGGTACTAGTTTAGCATCTAATATTTCGCAAAATTAAATATGATTATTGAAATTCTGTTTAACATCAACCAATGTCGAAAAACAGCGTGTTAGAAAGTCGGCGTATTACGACACTTACTAACAGTTTCCGAAACGGTTATCAATTTTAAACTACGATTAAACTAAACGATTTATCTTTTCATAGCAGCTGTAAAAATGAGTTCGGTTTAACCAATGCGATAGTTAACCCTTCGGGTGCATTAATGTGTAGGATAGTTACTACCTTCCCAGTGAAAAAAATATACTGTTCAAATTTAGTCACGGATGTTTTTGTAGAAAAATTGAGTCAGCCGGTTACTGCACTAGTTTAAAGTCATAATTATCGAGTATTAGCTTATTAGGTATTTAACAAGTATTTTTATTGGCTATTTAACAAGTATTGACTATTTAACAACATTTCTTTTGTGACATACATTCGGAATTTCTCAACGGCATTCCGTTTCGAAAAAAATGGAATGCAACAAATTCACACAATAACACTTAGGCGAATTTTATTTCCATTTTTTGCGACGGAATTTCGTAACAAAATTGCGAGTGGACGTGGCGGGCCTTAAATTCGAAGTCAGTTGGGGAAAAACATCAAAATTTTTAAAAAGAAATTAATACTAAATTAGCATTATTTTTTACAAAAAAATATAATGTGTTTGTCCAATTTAACACTAATAAAATTTAGTGATTTTATGGACGTGCATGCTGTGCGTTTGCGCTGCTTCCTAATTCTTATCATGTCTTACACTATATCATTTTAAATTATTATCAGTCTTTTTGAAAACAAAAGCTTTCCATCTTTAAATGTTGCAAAGCTTTCATTTAGCATTGTCGAAAAGGTTTACACGCCAACTTTCTTTCGTTATTACTACGTGTACATTACTTAAGCTTAAAATTACGTTTTCTTGTTTTCATCAAAAAAATATCTGGTAAGCGAGTAAGCGAGCAACACCAGGAGTACCGATCATTAATGATGATGATGTAACATGGCATTAATTTTTCCGTTGCACAGTATTTGTGCATAAAAATTAATAATAGAACAGCGAAAATCACACGGGTTTCTTGTTGTAACGGAAAACCGTGGGCTATAGACGTCAAGGATGTTATATGGGTGTTTCTCTGCTAGTTGGAAATTCGTCCATACAAGACTGTCCTAAGCAAATTGTACTAAATATTGAGAATGTTTGTTAATGAAATGAAGGGCAATAGTAAACTAAATATATATCTCAAAAAAGCCCACACAACTTCCGCATAGTTTTTGAATTATTGACGATTTTACGTAAAATCAAGAAAAGGGGCTGTTGTAACCATACAGGGGAATGTTTTTATAAACAAAAACAAGCATTTTTGTTAATTAAAGTAATCAAATAATCTTTATTTTTTGTGTCAGTCTTAAATACGTATTTTTTTTAAATAAATCAACAACAAATTTTACTTATTATAGTGATTTTCCACTTAACAAAATTAACTTCTTTACCTAGACACTATACTCAGTCTTCATAATAATAGAAAATAAACATAGAAACATAACGAAGTACTTCTAATTAATTATCACAAGTTCACAACTAATATTTTAGTTTGACATAATCATAATATTTAAGATTAGGTACTACTTTTGAAGTAATTTAAGTAATTTACATTAATTGTACAACGCTGTAAAAAAATCATTATCAATATTGCAATTTAGGAATAATTCTCATTTTCAAACACCCATTCACAAAATTACTGTTTTTTTTGGGTTCAAAACAATAAATCCACATGTCGTCTCCTGTAACAATGTCATAAACAGCATTAGAATGTTCGTGGTGGTTCACTTCAGTAGCATCTGTGAGCACCATTCCACGCGAGCTCGCTTCTGCTCCGCTGACAGTTTATGAGGGATCAAACTACAAAAAAGTTTCCGAACTTTCAATTCTTCGTGTAAAATTTTCTGAATTTGGCTCATACCAATCCCCAATAGTCCTCGAATTGCCTCATAGGTAATCCTGTGGTTTTCTTTTATTATCTGCTTCACAGTAGCCACATTATTTTCGTTGACGGCCGCCCTTTACGAAATTCGTCATGTAAAGAAACTCAACTCGATCTCTCTCAAATTCAGCAAACCATCGCCTCACGGAGCTCAAACAAGGTGTTTCTCTCCCAAAAGCCTTTTGAAGACGAGCGGAACAGTCTTAAGAAGAAAGAGAACTTTTAAAATCATAAAAAATCATCGCTCTAAAATCTTTTCGACTTAATTCCATTTTCGTTGCGTACGTAGAAATTTGATGTGTGATTAAAAAAAAACACTTGACAAATTATTTCCCGCCAATTTTTTATTTTTATTACTAAGAAGGTTGCAATGTTTTAAAAATATAAAATTCAAAACTAAAATAGTACCGATTAGCTAGAAGTGCAAAACTTTTAGTGTGCCCCATGTACCACATATCTAAAAAAACGAAATTACTAATTAACTAGGCGGCGTGAATTTTGTTACCATCAGGAAAATCATCTGCTTGTACGCATTCCAATATCATAAAAAAAATTACCACCAATCTACGTTCTAAGCTACCTAAGTGCTTACACATGTTGAGCCGCTTTCAAGTTCGTGAATTAAATTTGTTCACGCCTAGTCCCTTACTGGGTTGGCAGAGAATTTCGAGTACCAAGTGTCACTAGCTTCCTTCACATTAATTACTTTTTTAATACAAAGAAGCTGGTTGTGGAGACTATGATGGCAAGAGTTGGCCCTGGGTTGAATTGCCCATGGAATGTCAACTTAGGTCTCCCCGGGTAACTAAGTACGTCCATTCAATTTTGCAATGTATGTGTGTACTGGCAATCTTTCATCTGCCATTCTTACAACATGAACCAAACAACGGACAAAATACTTATTTTTAATCTTACTCTTTCTCTGATCTTATTGTTAAGATTGCCGTCAATCAAAGTTTCTCTGCAAAAAGCACTTCCGGCATAAACAAATTCATTTATTTCTTCCAGCGGTACTACGCCTACAAAAACTTTTGAATACGTTCCGACTACATCTCTTTCATGTGCTATTTTAGTTTCATTTGCATTCAAACGTAGATCGAGAATAACACCTTTTTCTTTCCAGTTGTCATTCATTAGTTTATTGCTGTTTGCAGCTCAGATGATTTGGAGCCCAAAATTACATCATCGATTGTTTATAGCAGGCAGGTCGCCACTAGGTCATATAATTTTTCTCTTTTTCGCATCCACAATATCTTAATTTTAGAATACAGACATTTTAAAATCTTTAAAAGATTTTGTTAGATCTGCAGGTAGTCAATTTTCTCTTAGATATTTCACAACGAGCACGTCTATTTTACTAATGTTATAGCTATTTACACAACTTTTTTGTATAGATAAGATTCGTTATTTTATTTAAACAGGAAAAATTATGCGACCAGTTCTTTTGTCTGTGTATGTGTGTTTCTAATATGTATATTCGCGTCCACCCTGGACGCAAACTGGCAAATTCGTAAAATTGGTGTATACCAGTTCGCATCCATCTCATTTTAACTTTAAAAAATACAATAATCAATCAAAATCATTATTATTTTTATTATTTCATTAATTTTTAAGGTCTAGGAACTAACACAATCTTTAATTAAACTTAAAACACTGAAAAATTACGTATGAAACGCGCGCCAGTTCACTGTTTTTTTACTAAAGTTATGGCAATTTACACAACTTTTATGTATAGCTAAGATTCATTATTTTTTTTAAACAGGAAAAATTATGCGACCAGTTCTTTTGTCTGTGTATGTGTGTTTCTAATATGTATATTGTATTATAGGCAGAAAAGACTTTCATTTCCCTAGTTTATTATTATGCTTATTTTTAAGGGTTTTTTAAACGGTGTCCGCGAAATGGACGCGAATTGGGGGGGGTGGACGCAAACAGGCAAACATACCCTATTCCGTCAAATACAAAGTTATTTAACTCTAGATAGAAGCTAACTTGTAGTTAAATAGTTAGACCAGAAACTTGCAAGTCACCCTAAGGGCCACTTGCACTTTCCTGGGTTAAGCATTTTAGCTTCTAATTAGGGTTAAATCGCTTTATATTTTGACAGTTTAACTCACTACTAACCTTACTCAGGAATGTACGAACGGTCCTAAAGGTGTTTAATTTTAACCCTAATATTTAACTCGATAAATTACCTAATTTTGATGATCATTGTTGTTAGTATCTAAGCAGGTGCTTTCGAATTGCGACTTGCTTAGGTGTTTATTTGTTTACTTAGATAAGATATTATTGAAGTATGAGTTCAGTGTTTGAAGTTTTATTGTGATTAAATTATAGAAAAAACTCAAAAAGGCTGTTTAATAATAATACTTACAAATTGTAAAATTGTCAGACATCACAGTCTGCGTATTGAAGATATTATTAAAAAATACACTTGAACCCCTAAGGCTCGCCACATATATTTGGAATATTGTTACAAAATTCACTTAAAAATAAAAACAATTAACGCAACAAATCCAAAAAAACTATGAACTTGCCACACGTGCCTGGATTTTTTCCGTAAGGAATTTCAGTGGATTTGTAAGAGGCGGCATTTCGTTTTCCAATTCCTTTACGGAATCCAGTTTCAAAATTTCCAAACGAAATTTTCGTCCATATAAGCAGTGTTACCAACTCGAATTTTGAAAAAGGTGTAGGTCAGAATAGCAAATTACGTAGAAATTTTAAAATTTCCACATAGTAAATACGTACATTATTATACTATGTACATTTTTTGAGTAAAATGAAAAGAGTAGGGTAAGTAAAAGTGAATAAAACGACAATTTATATAGCCCGGAAAGTAGTACAACAGACAAACAGGGAATTAAAAAAATACTGTCAGCAAACAAAAAAATCGATGAATAATCACTAGTTTGCTACTTTCAGAGTCATCATCAATTTATTTAAATTATTTATTTTTATTATCATTTTCACACAAATAAAATTTATACATATATTTATTAAAATATTTAAAATGTTCCTGCGAAGGCTCGCAGTTTTTTAACCCACTTTTCGTAAAAAGTAAGCCTAGTAGCGTGTCAGTGTAAAGCCTGTTTCTTATGTTAGTTTTAGGAAGTTGAAAAATATCGAAATAAAACAAGTTCTTCGAAATCAATTTAATTCAATTTTTAGTTTTCGTCAACCATTCGTTTTTTTTCTTCGTACCTACGAAATGTTTTTTTAGTAGTAGTTATTGTTTAATTTTAGCCCAGTCGGGGAAAAAAAGGCTAAGGATCTGAGTCCATAGTCCATACAGCCACGTCTTCCGTATAAATAAATATTATGTTGTTATGTATTTTCAATTCGTTTTATCAAATATCAATATAATAGACAGTATTGTTAGGGTCTTGAGTAAAGCGGTGACCACTTTACTCAAGCTCATTTTGAGAGATTTGGCGGCAACGAGGGAATACACAATACACCAATTTCTTCACATTTATTTCACCTATGGAATTAAGCTAACCAAAACTGAACTAATTACCACCTAAATTAACCAATTTTACTCATAATTAACACGCGCCAAATCCCTTTTTTTTAGCTTTAAAATTCACTTTGACGTCAAGACGTTTCGTTTTACACAGTCACGTCATATTTCAAATTTCATATAACCCATGTGACATGGCGAGGTGAGTGAGCATTAGTATGAAACGGAACGTTTATTAACTTTTTCTTCGGGAAATCAAGGAAATTATGCCCATTCAGTCTATTTTGCATATTTTAACAACTTTGATAGAAAATACGTAGATTCTGGGACTAAAGTTCGTAGACTTGCAAAAAGGGCTTAAAATACATAGATCTACGTAAAAAGACGTAGTGTTGGCAACGCTGCATATGTCTTCTCAAATTCCGTACGATAAAAATCCTAATGCATGTAGTAGTTCCAGATTTGTACGAAACTTGAATTGATTTTTTTTTCAAAACAGAATCCCTTTGTAATCCGAATTGATAAGGTAGGTATCTGGTGCACCGTTACAATATTTTCTAGAGGTATTGTGTTTCGATTATTACCATATCACGGGAAATAACAGGATTAATTTAGGTAGGTATATCGCGTTTTTACTAATTGAAGGCAAGTTACAACGTAGAACTAGAAAATTAAGTAAATAATTACGAAACATGATTATTAAATGACATAAAACGCCCACATTTATCAGCCTGACAGTGATATAGGCACAGAGTAAATTCAGAGTATACCTACTCAAGCAAGCATTATGTGTAACATATTTTAAGTCCCATGTGCCTGCATTTAAAACCATTGTTAAAACTTACTCCTGGACGTAAAACGAATAAGGTAGGTAGTTCAAAATAGGTACATAATATACAAACTGTATTACTGACTCAACTTACGTAAAGTACATCTACATCGATACGCTTGCATCAATATCACATCATAAAGAGTAGGTACCAAAGTTTAATTCTGGTTGAATATCTCCGTATGTTATTTTCGTACTTACCTAATACTTATAATGGAATAATATTAAGCAGGTATTCTCTGCCGATGTAGTAGTGTCTAGCCTAGGGGAAGACGGAATTAAAACGTTTGTCGGTACATATACCTACTTGAAACACGTAATGTCGCACCTTGCAGCAAACGTAAATACCGATACCAAGCAAGTAATAATATATAAAAAGCTAATAGGTCATAAAATATTTGCTAAGAATATGATATCTATCGTCTAATGATTAGTTTTTAGGTATTATAAACATTGCCAACATACCGTTTAAAGTGTTCTCTTATTCGATCTTCACGAATGTTATCGGGTAAATTTCCAACCCACAGGTGCCGAGTCTCTCTAACCATCTTGCTTCAAACTCCACATTAGGAATCATTTACCCGTTCGTGTCACTACGTGGCAAAAATCAATTTTGCACACCACGGTGCTGTACACATTTTGCTAAAATCACTTTTTAAGACACTATTGACATCTTATTGATGACACAAACTTCACTGCTTAATTTATACAACACTATCTTTCACCTCACGACATTCGAAATTTATTCACAGGATATACACCTCACTATAAACATTGAACTCACTACGTAAATCGTAATAGACGCGAGCGTACACTTCGCAGCTCTCGAATTGACAGTGAAGCCAGCTTCGACGCGAGTTTGCCGACAAGCCCCGCCTTCTGACCGCTGCCGCGCAAAGTGGAGTAGAGTGGATATGAATAAGAAAAATATTACCCCACATTATTGAATAAATACAATTTGTTTTTCTTATTCTAAAGTTACAAATTGCTTTTTAAGTAACAAAATGTATTGTAATAAACATAATTTATTCAGTTAACTTTCTGGGGTTTTTATAGGAGCCAAATCTCTTGTAATATCACGGAGAAAATAAGCCGTTTTCTTAATATTGTAATAAAATCTTGGCAACAAATCAAATATTGTTCTAATTTAGAAAGATTGAATATATGTATTAAGCGTAAAAAATAGAGGTGAATGGGAAATGTTAGTGATCCGCGGGCCAGCTTACCCCGAATGTTATGCATCCTTTTCATATTAAACTATCTTTCTCTCTGTCTAACACATGTCTATCCAAGTTGGGGTTGCAGTATTCAAAAATTTGCTTTTTAATGAGCAAATAATTATATTTTGTTGTGTATTTTATGTGACAAGTCGCTCATAGTGTTTTGTCACGATATATACCACAAAGCAAACCAATAACTAACATCACAAAAATAATAAAAATAACCTATACGTTATTGACTGGAATTGCCAATCAAATTTTTGTTCTTCATAGATAAGTACGCTTTAAGTACTTCATTCCTTTGAGCACTTTTATGAGTTACAACGTAAATTAGGTTTAAAATAATATCCCAAGTAGTAGGTATAATCGTAAAGAACTTCACAACGGTGTTACTTGGTGTTGATAAAATTGCCAACAATCGTTGCAATTGATGGTAAGAGTGGCAAAACATCATTTTGCGTCCTATTTATTCTAATATCAGTAATTCCTTTCCAGCAAATGTGTGGAATTTAAAAAAAAATATTATTTAGCCTTCCAATGTCAGTTTTTTCCAGTTAATTTTTCTTGGTGATCTCAATAATCACTTATCGTCTTCCACTGTTCTGAATATGATCATTATGCTTAATGTCATATATTGTATATAGACTTAAAAAGATGCTGGTGTCGATTGATGGTTTGAGCCGTGACATGATTTTACCAATTGCCTATGGACTTTCTTAATTAACGTCTTACGTCATAAATGTAGTAATGTCTTAATGGTGACATTTCTTGCTTTGAAATCAGAATGGAAATCAGAAATGTTTACTTCAAAGAGTATATAAATACTACGTAATAAGAGGTGGGACTTCCATAGATACATAGTAAACTCGAATTTGTATAAAGTTTACTTGAAAAAGTATAACCCGTATAATTCGAAAGTAAGTCTAAAGGCATTCAGATATAAGGCAACTATGTAGTGTCACATGATTTGGGCGAATAAAAAATACAGCAAACTTATTTCTTTTATATATATTTTTTGATATGAAAGTTGCGTCAAAACTGGTTTACTTCCCTAGCACATTCCCCAATGTGTTATTCTTTCTGCTCCATTATTTTCGTCCTTTATTAGTTTTATAATTTAATTTATGAGTTTTTCTTAGTAGGTACCTACCATTTGAATGCTGACGATTTTATCCAAATTATCTAAATAAATTAATACAAATCTTCCAAGTTTTTTTTCAGCTATTCTACAATTATAGTAGTATTCTTGAACCCATTTAAGTATCAAGCTATTGTTTTTGTAAGTGTTACGCGTCTTACAACTATTTCTTAGAATTCAATTTTCCAGTGTTATTTGACAATATCGTGATTCTATTTCAATCCTTTGTTAAAAATCCACGTCTCTATGTCTACTGATGCTCTTCTATCCTGTAGTAGTATTGTACGTTCTTTATCGATAAAAAAATAAAAACTACAATATCTATTACAGTAGTTAATAAAATTGATGTCTGAACGGAATTAGACAAAATTTATTGCAGTGAAGAATATCGAATAATTATCCATATTTATTTTCTGTTCGTAAATAATGCCTTTGTTAGGAGGAAAACAAATTAGATAGTGTATTATAGCTTCTTTCAATTGGTCATAGTAGGTAGTATGCCTTAAATTATATTTTACATGTTTTCAGATACCGACAGTGGGTTAAAGCGTAGGATTATAATGTTGGGACCTATAACCGAAATATCCCCACTAAGAAAAAGTTAAAGAAATTTATATTTTTATTGTAGTATTGACATCTAAAAGATCATAAGTTCGTTTTAAGAAAATTTGTTATGTACCTATACTCTGTAAATATAATAACGAAAACAACCTTGCTGTGCATGTATACATATATTATTTTGTGGCCAATGTATAAACTTTTAGCAATAAAATACACGATCACATTTTTAAAAACTAAATTATCTTTTTTAAAAAATACCATTAGAAGATCGTAGAAAATAAGGCTGATATAAATTCACGAGATGAATTGCTTCACTTACTAATGAAAACATATTTGTAAACATGGTCAAGATGGAAAACCCGTTGAACTTTATTATTCAGATCTTGTCAATGAGCAGTCACCTGTGTTATTATTCAGTCATTGATTTTAGAATCGCGTCACAAACAAAAACTGTAAGGTATATGCTTATAAAATATTGTATTCTTCTTATTCGATTGCACAAATAAAAGCAGAGTTGAGAGGATAGCTTATTTCGAAAAAAAAAACCTTCCAACAAAAAAAATACAACTGAAATAATAAAAAAAATGTTTTTTTTTATAAGTGTCTTGTCTTGATCAATTGAATTATTCATTGACATCTCTTTATTTCTTTGTTAATATAGGTATTAAATATATATCGTTAAATCTCTTTCATTTTCCTATTGACATCACATTTGTCCAACTTGATCCAATCTAGTATACATTGAATTCAAATGTACACACTAATCCGATCTAATGCAGATAAAATAAATTTACAAGAGCGTCATTGATATACCAACAGCACTAATGGCATAATTTTATTGATATCGATAAAAATGAAAACATGGCACAACAGCCCTATTTTACCGTGAGAACCATAGGTGAGAACTGAGATGCGTTTTGGCGCCATCGAGACAAAAGATGGTCGAAGTTTTTTCATAATTATTGAATTTTGTGTTGAGATTGAGTGAAATTAGTCAATTTTGGTCGCATTTTGTACAATTTTGTTCAGTAAAAGTGAACAAATGAAATAATCATGAAGAAATTAGCGTATCGTAAATTTCTTCGTTGCCGCCAAATCTCATTACATGAGCTTGAGTAATGAGCCAACCGCGTTACCCAAGAGCCTGACATGACTTACTGACGACTTGTGACTGATGACTAATTATAATTGATTAAAATTTATATAAAATTTGATGCAAATTTCTACTTGACTAATGGCAAAATACTAATGTATAGGCCAAAACCTAGAGAAAGAAAGAGAACTGAGATTGTTACTTATGTCAAAACTGACGTTTACGTAACATTTAGTTTGTAACGCAATGTCATGTTGACTGATTTTTTTTTAAAGTACCTACTAAGTCCTGCCCATGGGCTTTTCAGTCAGTGAATTTGACAGTTCACAGCAGTAGAAATTGATTAATTTAGTTCACAATTTATCCTATAGGTAGCTCTGTAGTCCTTATTGCCATTTCTTAAAATTTCACAATTGACATAAGGCAACATTTTAGTAAAAGGGTTGCCAACCATAAAATTAATCGCACCTGTTTGTGCTATCTTTGATAGGTACGCTGCCTGTACGTTGGTAAATTCGATCATAAATTG
>NJDC01006545.1:0-16940 GCA_002245475.1 Calephelis virginiensis | reverse complement strand
AGCGTGGAAAGGCGACACACTGATTTTGGTAGACCACGCGTGTATGTCCCAGATGACGAAGAAGCAGTACTTCGTATTTTTCAAGAAGATCCTACGCAGTGGAAAGTTTGGTTTACCGTGCATACAGCTGGGTTGTATCCATATCATTATACACCAGTGCACATAATTGAAGAAGGAGATCCTGCCAGACGTTTAGATTTCTGCAGATTCATGCTGAATGCTGATGCGGAAAATCTAAGCTTTCTAAAAAAAAAAATTATGGACGGACGAGTCGAAATTTGACCAAGATGGTATAACGAATTACCATAACGCACATTTTTGGGCCCCAAAATCAGAACTAAATCCCAATTAAAAGAGGCCGCAAGGATCGCAGCGACGCTTTTCTCTAAACGTGTGGATGGGAATAATAAATGATAATTTAATTGGGCCACATTTTCTTCCAAATAATTTAACGGGTGCAGCTTATGAAAATTTTCTGCGAGAGGATATGTTTTCTCTGCTTGAAGACGTGCCTCTACAAACGAGAAAGGAAATGATTTAACAACACGATGGATGTCCGGCACATTTTAGAATTACCGTGAGACAGTGGTTAAATGCAAATTTTCCCGACCGGTGACCTTGGCCGGCAAGATCCCCAGACCTTACGCCCATGGACTATTACGTTTGGGGGCATATGAAAAGTTTAGTCTACGAGATATCTCCTGCTAAGAAGCCGTATTGTAAGTGCAGCAGAACTAATAAAAATAATTTGTCAAGTGCTGTAGTGAAAACTAGTCTTAGGAAGAGAATGCGTATTTGCATTAGGAATAGAGGATCTCACTTTGAAAATGTGCTGTAAATCAATTTAAGGAAACGCTAGATCTAGTGTTCTAATTGATTTACAGCTATAAAATGTTTGCGCTGATTAAAATGAAAATTTCAAATTCAAGGTTCATTTCCTGTTTATGTTTATTAATCTTTATTAAAATTATTATGTAACTTTTGTGTAAGTGTTGTATCCTGTTGGATAGCTAATAATGTGTAGATGTTTTTAAAATGTTCTGCCGTCCAAGCACATTAATGATTTTTTGAAAAACATTACACTTTATTCCAAACAACATTGTAAAAATAATAAAAAATGTAGTTTTCTATCTCTTAATTCAAAACTATGAATGTTTTTATTTATTTTATTGTGTTTTATAATGTAGTAGAGTAAGCTGTAACTGGATAATAAATATTTATACTAAAATACGCCGTAGTTTTTTTAAAATCTTGTTTTGAAAGTTGTATTACCCTATTTTTTTAAAAAAAAGGAAAAAAAAATATAACTCGTGATTGTTGTTCGTGATTTTTCCCCGCATACTAGCTAGTGACCTCATCTACACCCCCTTAACGCCTAACGGGATCGGGACACATTTCCAATAAGCCTGTATACTACCTATTATTTATATGTGCCCTTTACTAATAGGTTTGAAGTCGGTGCCAAGCTAATTTAATACTTGCTCATAATATAATTATTAGTTCAAGGCATTATACTTGGTGATTTTGGTTCTGTTGCATTGTTGTTTAACTCAATTGCGCCATGCTTTATTGATATACTTGTATTAACGGTACTAAGGAGTGATACTGATGCATAATAATACTTGTTAGTTATATAAGATTTTAAACTTAAATCGTCGCGAATTAATAACATTTTTAATTATTTATACGGGATACTCACGATCTCTTTAAAATAAAAAGAGATCGTGAGTATCCCGTATAAATAATTAAAAATTGTTAGTTATAATTTAGTTAGTGTATATATTTTCCCCCATATTAGCGCGTGTCCTCTGTATAAAATAGACCACCTGCCGTCCTGTCTGGCAGCTTGTAAGAGATGAGCAAAGGCAAAACGGGTCATTACCAACATGACCACTGGTGGTAAAGTGCTGTGCAGCTACTTGGTCGGGTAGGGATCTACTGTTTTACCTTTTACTGCCGCCATAGTGACAAAGTCATGTTCTAGTCCGGAGAGTAGAGCAGCCGGCAAACTTGCAATATTGGCCTAACACGCACGTACGCAGCGACACACCACAACACGTGAGGAGTATATACGCTGCGGTTATCTCTTGTTGCCATGAACATATTATAATTTATTGTTTTGTTACGAAAAAAAATTAGGATTTTAAATTATATGAATACGAAGCTTGTTTGTAAAAGGGTTTCTTCAAGTAACTCCACAGCGATGGAAGGACTGTATAGACCATGTGTTGAAAACCAAAGACAAAACATGTCAACTATGTCAACTGGGTCATAAGGTCAACGACATTACCAATAGGTTAGTTACAGATATATAGATGACGAAACAGATAACTAAGTATTTATTATAATACCGAGTCATTATCTGGATAAAAAAATAAAATAAACATTTAAAAATACACCTGTTGCTTTTTTATACATTTTGTTATGTGAAAATACAAATAATGACATTATCAACCTACGATTATTAAGCATATTAAATTTGGATTAATTAGTTCTAAATACAAATGTTCCGATTTTCCAGAGTAACTTATAATAATCGGTAACAGATTTTGTTAACATTTTTCGATAATGGCACATTATATATGAATCGCAAAAAACTGTCAACGCTGCTAACGTCAATTTAGTCTCCAACATTAAAAAACAGGCTATAGGAGGAGAAGTGAATTTCAATGACACTTTTTATCTACTATGAGTCGCTGGTAATTTCAAGAAAAAAACCAATCCGGCACTTTTTTATCTAATGACGTCATTTGACAAACATATATACAACACTTTTTTTTATATTATTGGGACTATTTAATTAAATCTGATTCATTTGTAACTTATGCTTTGCACACAAAAGCATAATTTTCATCAAGATAAATTCAATATGTAGAACAGTCTTACAACACTGATTCTACTGAATCTACATAATTTATATATCGCCTCTGTGGTCTAGCGGTCCGGTGTCGGAATTGACTTCTTGAGGTCCCGGGTTCGATCCCCGGGTCGAGCAGCAAAAAAAAAATAGAAAATGTATATTTTCAATTTTCTAATAATAAATAAAGTTACCTGGGATTGGATATGAGCCCGGTTGGCGATAGGCTTGCCATTGTGGGACTTAGTGTCTTCGGGTAATCGTGGGTTGTGCTCCTGCCCACCCTTTCGAGGATATGGGCGTGAAGATACTTTACTTTTAATTTAATTTACTTCTATATACTAAGCGCCAATGTTACTTCTTTCCGCCATTGTCGCTATGCAATAAAACGAATGCAAGAAATGACGGAGAAATCGACTAACGTACATAAAAAAATATAGGAATCGAAAACATAACCTCCTTTTATTAAAGGCGTATAAAAATGTTACCACTCTATTCGTATTCCAATCTCTATGGCTCATAAATTTCGAATGTTATGATTCTAAATTTGTATGCATTGTGTAGAAGCCTAATATATTTAATCTTGATTTTTTTAATTAAGCAAACGTCAAATGTTTGAGATGCTATAACAAGAGCCCCGAAGATAGCTAATGTCTGCGGCACGTGACGGAAAATGTGATTTTGGAATATATTTGCGTCACGGACAGTCATTGGGGGTATATCTGCTGTGCTCAAACTAAACTTATTTAAAATGGCTATCTTGTTCTAATGAAATGAAAACAAAAGGGATGGAAAATTATAGACATGTCAGATAGGTCAGCGAAGATGCACACGGGTCTTCTGATAGTAAGAGACAACCGTGGTCTAAAGAAACCATAGACGTTACAGATCTTACGGCCGGGGCGTTGGGCCTATTATGCAAGTGTACCGGCTACACTACCCTCCAGACCGGAACAAGAATAGGTAACTTGTGACGGTAAATTGTGACGTCTTTAATCAATGTTTTCCAAGAAATCGATGAAACGCCTGTAGAAATATCGCGTATAGATTAATGTGACAATACTAAACGTGTTTTGTTTTTTTCTATAACTTTCAATGAAAGAAGACAGCGATAACTTAAAATTAGTTCAGTGCGTGCGCAACAAAATCAGTACCATTGACTTATATTTATTAACCGTGTCCTAAATCTAAAAAGCATACAGGGTATAGTTTCCAATTTTTTTAATGTCGTTAGAACTCGCCTCTGTGTTCTAGTGGTACGGTTTTGGTGTTGGGTTCGATTCCTGGGTGGGAAAACGAAGAAATGTGTTTTTTTTTAATAGAAACATCGTTGGCGAATGGTCACCTATCACATTGTGGGATTAGTTGTATGAGCCCTTGTTACATCTCTGTCTACTTATTTGAGGATACGGGCGTGAAAATACAATACCATTGCCTTAAAAAACTAATAAGATAGCGAACCAGTACGTGGCTCTCCTGGTAGTGACAGACATATAACATAATAATATACTATATTATGGCCTCAAAAGACAACGATTGTACTTGGCTGGGCTTTAGGCCTTATGTGTGAGTGTACCGACCATCCTATCCTCCGGATCCGGACATGACACTATCATCGTGGCAAGAGGAGTAGATAAGGCAGTGAATCCCTACCCAGGCAAGTTGCCGTATACCGCTCCTCACCAGTGGCATTGTAGGTAATGATCCAAGTAACTTTACTTTCCGACAGAACGGCAGATGGTCTATTCTATACAGAGGACCCCTACTAACATGGGGAATAATTTTATATAAGGGAAAAACTTCCCGCATTTGGGGAAATAATCTTATATTTAACACTCCATTGTTACAGATCTACTCTGTGGCTATTATTCAAAGTATTTATATCTAGTTTTTTCATCTGAGCTACATTAGCCTATTGCCAATATTAAATTATATTATATTATATAATTAAATTAGCATATTGAGTTAACAAATTTGTTAAGCAATTTGTTATGTAGGAAACACGGTTTTTTCTAGAAATTTTTCATTACAGATCTCGTTAGCATCGAAACACACTTCGTTCCATCGCAGGCTGAACTAGTATCATTTAGCACCAGTTATAGCTCCCGGCCACTCGCATTGGAAAATATTTTTAATGACTGGAATACCTTGACATGCCTAGCATATTTGGATACTTCTACCAAGCCAAATCCACAAATCTTAAAATCCAGTGAATTGTGCTATTTCCCTTCCTTCTGATAATTTTGACCAAAATAAAATATCTTCACGCCCATATCATCGAAAAAATAGGTAGAGGCACAAGCAAGGCACCTACAACTTGCCGAAGACACTAAGGCCCACAAGGTGATAGGTGGCAAGCCTATTTCCAACTGGGTACATATCCAATCCCAAGCAACGTCGATTTATTAGAATATCAGAAAGATGATTCGCGATCAATTATGCTTTAATATTTTTGCAAAAGGTTGGGAATAGGAAAAGAGAGTGGTTCGATACAGAGCATAGTACAATTTATGGTCTCGCGTCCATTTTCAAATTACAAAAATTAAAAACTCAATAAAAGTTTGGTCATCTTATTCAACACATACATAAAATATAGTTTTAAATATTCGTAACCGCAATTAATTCCAATGGATACAATAACACGACCACGATGTCGTGCTATAGTTACGTAATAAAATATTTTTGCTTTTAAAATAGGTATTTTTTGTCGGAGTTTTGGTGCCATCGAGAGAAAAGATGGTCGAAGATTTTTCATAATTATTGAATTTCGTGTTGATATTGAGTGAAATTAGTCAATTTTGGTGGCATTTTGTACAAATTTGTTTAGTGAAAGAGCACAAATGAAATAATCATGAAGAAATTAGCGTATCGTGTATTTCCTCGTTGCCGCCAAATCTCATTACATGAGCTTGAGTAAATAGGCCACCGCTTTACCCAAGAGCCTGACATGACTACCTGACGACTTATGACTGATGACTATGAAAATTAATTGAAATTGATATAAAATTTGATGCAAATTTCTACTTGACTTATGGCTAAATACTAACGTGAAGGCCAAAACCTAAAGAAAGAAAAAAAAAGGTATTTTTGTCCCGTAGTGTTTTACGTGTTAGTGGTTTTGTCCCGTAGTGCTATAAAATGAAGTAGATATTGAAAATTATGACACGATTTATTTTTAACATCGTTTCTTAGATCAATGTTTCCTAAAGTGGGTTTTATGGAAACTAAATACGTTTCGTATAAAAATCACACAGGGTTGCGGATATGTTTATTTTTGTAATTTTCAGATTGAAAATAATTTTGTAACAAAAACTTCGGTGTTTTTGATTTGTATTTTTATAGGGTTCCATAAAATAAATAGGCGTTTTTAGATGTTAAAAGTTTATAAGCCCTTTGTTTGTCTGAGACGCCCTGTCCAGAATGATTTAAAATGAAAGAAAAGAAAAGACTGACCTGTCCCTCGAGAGGCTTGGAGTAGTCGTACTCGTCCCTGCGCACCTTGAAGTCCTCGCGCGCGTGCGCCCCGCGCGATTCCTCGCGTGCGAGCGCGCCCTCGACGATCTGCACGGCGTTGATGAGCAAGTTCTGCAGCTCCAAGGTCTCGATGAGGTCGCTGTTCCACACCAGCGAGCGGTCCGACACGCGCACGTCCGCCTGCTGCTTGTAGATCTCGTGGATCTGGCGCTGACCTGCACACGGGGCGATTGTTCAAAAACGGGTCACTCCAATGTTTTTGTACGATCTACGTCCATTGTAGAACATTTTCGATAAAGTTTCTAGACTAAATACTAACATAAATAAATAAATATCCCTGGACAAGTCACACAAATTGACTCTAACCCTAAAGTAAGCAAACTATATGCTTGTGTTATGAGAGTTAGTCAACGATACTAATACATATAATTACTTAAATATATACCAGAATAAATTAAATAAACACCCAGACCCTGAAATGCAGACATCTAAATGTTCATCATACAAACGAATGCCCCGTCGGGAATCGAACCGAAGCCTTGCGGTTGGTTGATGTATTTAGGCGTGTACGCTAGCCACTCGAACAACGAGGACGAGACTGAGAAAAATCAAACTACACAAAGTGCAAGTAATGTAACTGACAATAAAATAGTGCTAATTTTTAACTAAATTAAATAGTAAGTCAAGTTATAGAATTTACGTTTTTTTAATGGGATAAGACAGCGAACAAATACACGACTCTCCTAGTGGTAAGAGATAACCGTGGCCTACAGACACCATAGATGTAATAGTTGCCTTGTGGCCGGTAAGAATATTAACCTATATATATCCTACCTACCAGAACAGAATATTACTGTTCCCGCAAAAGTTCATTCTATAATAGTGACTTCCGGCGTCAGTACATAAAATGTTTTTTTTTTGTTTGTTTGGTGTAGGTATTATTTATCTGACCTTTATATTATGTCATAAACAAAACAATTATTTATACAAGTGCAAGAAAGTAAAAGAATGTTGTTATTTTTTTGTTAATATTATACATCCAAAAGGATAGGTGTTTATCAAAATGTCAATGTTAATTTTAACAGTATATACATAGTATAAAATACAACATTAATAACAAAAAACAAGTTTTTCGCAACAGTAACCAAGCAAACGAAACGAAACTCGACTATGAACAACTATAAGGGAGAGCGCAATACGCTCCCTTACTTCCCCGTCGATACCTGGAAATGAGTTCTGCGCAACGACATGTTAGCTGCATTTAAGTTTTGCGTGAATTGCGCACTGTCATTATGACAGGAACAAGTAGGTAAAGCGGTGGATCAGTACTCTACCATCAGTCATCTCATTCATCAATCATCATCAAGTGAACAAGCATACGGCTCTCCTGGTGATGAGATAAATATTGCCTATAGACACCATTAATATTGTAGGTGCGTCGCTGTCTTATGGCCGGGATATTAGGCTTGTTGTGTAAGTATAGTCTTGTTGGCAATCCCATTAGATTTTTGTCGCCTCTTTCTAGCTGCGTAGCAAAAAGGCAGATGATCTATACAGGAGAACCAGACTGACACTTATTATTTTGAAATAAACTTTAAATATATAAAATTCTAAATTAATAAAAAAATATTCCTCAACTAACTCTAAAGTTAAAATTGCGGATTTTGTGATGAAATATCCAAAAATTACCGTAGCCTGTGACACGCTATAGATCACGGTTGTATCTTGCCATTAGGAAAGCCGTATACTTGTTCGCTCTTATCACAAAAAATAACAGTATCGGTGTAAATATTAACACAGCTGTGTGTATCTAGACCGGGTACAGTTATTTGTGACAAATATACAAAGTGGAACTCAGGAGGGTTGGGAAAACTTCATGAGAACATGCTTCTATATTTGACACAAGTTGAAGTTTCAGTCTGGCGTCGCCGGCGTCTTAACATTAATAGATTCTTGGATATGTCTACAATTTAAATACCTTCTTCGAGTGTGTTTTTCTGTCTGAACACAGCGGCATTCTTTTGCATGCATTTCTGCATTCGGAGACGTAAGTCAGCTGTAGATATGCTGCCGTTGGCGTATCTCACTTTGTCCAAGTTCGCGATACTCTCTTGGCCAGTATTCTGAAAAATATATGTACCTAAGTATAATATCGTGTATTTTTTCAAAGCCGCCAAATGTCATTCAATGCTTAAGTAATGAAGCTACCGCTTTGTCTGAGATCTTACCATGACCGATTAAGACGATGGATGACTAGTTTTGAATTTATTAAGTCCGATTTTGCCTAATTTGGCAAAAAATTAATTGTTTCACGCACATGAAATATACTAAAAAATATTATGAATAAACACATGAAAACAAGAGTTTTTTCACGTAACTCACTATGGTAAATAAAAAAAAATAGAATTGTTCTTGTATTCAATTTATTTACTCCAAGAATAAAGAAAGTTTTGATTTTAAGTAGTATTTCCAAATAGTAGTAGCAAATCACTACGCAAGTTATTTTCGAGTTGTTATGCGTCTAATATTTTTCGTAGGGCTATTACACTTAGCCCCTGTGTGCGGTACGTACGTCCTTGAGCGGCTCCTGCTTGTCGGCCGGACGGCTGGTGTCGGCCACGGTGAGTGCGCAGGCGCGGCCGAACACGACGATGTCCAGCAGCGAGTTGGCGCCCAGCCGGTTGGCGCCGTGCACGGACGCGCAGGAGGCCTCGCCCGCCGCCAGCAGGCCCGGCACCACGCGGTCCGCGCCGCCGCGGTGGGTGATCACCTGGGATGTGGGCGTGAAGATGCTTACTTACGTTACCAGGTGGCGTGAATATTTGCTTGCGCTACGTGTACTTATATACTATTTATTGAAGCAACTATACTAATATACAATACGGGGATTTTAGCAATATAATTTACAAAATTTCAAAAACATTTGTCTATCGGGAATCGAACCCAGAGATAGTGACCGCGCACGGAATGACGTGTGACGTACCTCCCCGCGGAAATTGGTGGGCGTGCCGCCCATGTTGTAGTGCACGGTGGGCAGCACGGGGATGGGCTCCTTGGTGACGTCGACGCCGGCAAAGATCATGGCCGTCTCCGAGATCCCCGGCAGTCGCTGGCGCAGCTGGTCGGGCGGCAAGTGGTGCAGCTGCAGGTGCACGTGGTCCTTCTCCGGCCCGCAGCCGCGCCCTGCCCACACACAACTTACTCGTTAGTAGCAACACAAGCAACGGTACCCGCTTATGGGTGGTTAAATCTGATCCAGTCAAACTTTTCAAATAAGAGTGAACATTAAAAATTAGTGTGCGTGTGTTTCTGTCTTCGGCATCGTAGCTCTTTGGCAAAGGAACGATTTTTTTATAGTTTTTTTATGTTGAAAACTGACTTGTTTGAAACGGTTCTTAGCTATTAGCTTATGGAGATCTGCCCAGTGGTTTAAGGTCATCAGATTATTAGTAAAAATTGGAATTAATATTAGATCCATTATGGGTATTTTTCATTTTTCAACATATGTGAGAACTTACAGTTACAACACTAGCGATGTTGGTACAACTCAGCTGGTCTGATGATGGAACTCGAAGATAGGGGACGTAGGCCTGGAATGCCTACTGATAAAGCAATCGAGTTTGGACTCAATTGATTTACCTTAACTAGACCCATTCATATTTTTTATGACAAGGATCTGATGAAAGAACTCGGAGATGGTTGAAGGACCATTGTTTCAAAGATAAAATTATGTTTCGTAATCTTTGCAGTTTATTGAAACGACGTTGACGCGTGAACAAACACAAGCCACAGCAATGACTAACATATTCAAACACAACTTTAGCGTTATATTTCGAAACGAATTTCTATCTTTATTTACACAGATGTAAAATACCTCCAACCTTGCTTCACGTTGAATTCACGTGTAGAGGCACTTGAGACGTACAGAACAATAAATTTTAAATCAGAGTCAAACCTCTTTTTTTCCATCAACTGATAAGTCCTCTTTTTAACTGATCAAAAAGAAGGAGGTTATAAACTGGTTTGGTATTTTTACGTATGTTTGTTATGTACATTACTCTCTAAATAAGTAACTGACAGTGATGTTGCTTTTTCGATTTATGAAATTACGGTCAGTTTTTACAGTTTTTGTTCAACCGTAAGGTACCATCTTAATAATAGACATAAACGAATGTACTCCAAGGTTTAAGTTGACATAGTCTTTAATAATAAAACTAAGTATCTTTACTCCGAAGAAGTAGGCAGAGGTATAAAAACTCAAACAAAGGCCGAAAGTACTAGGCACCACGATGTAATAGGTGGCAAGCCCATCGTCAACGGGCACTTGCCCAAGTAAGTATCCATACTAATATTATAAATGCGGAAGTCTATCTGTTGCTTTTTCATTTCTTAACCGATTTTGATGAAAATTGATATGTTTTATATATATACATACTATACTAGAGGAGGCAAACGAGCAAGTGGGTCACCTGATGGAGAGTGATCACCGTCGCCCACGGACATCCGCAACACCAGGAGTACCACAAAATGCGTTGCCGACCTTTAAGGAATGAGTACGCTCTTTTGTTGAAGGTCCCTAAGTCATAATGGTTTGGGAATACCGTCCTCGGTAACTGATTCCACAAAGGTGTTGTGCGAGGTAAAAAATGTCAATTCTTTTGGTTTGGAGTTAGCTATTAGTTTAATATAATACGAAGAAAATAAGCTGAAAACAACAAGAACCAAGTTTTTACCAAATAGATCAACGGTTACGCTACAAAGTTAATACTTTCGACGTTTTAGTTGAGACTTAAGTGTGCTTGCTGCTACACCTTTGTGAGACAGCTAACTTATTAAAATTCAATGCCCGTCTCTGACCATGTAAAATCCTTGTCTGTACGGCAGACGGCTAAACAAGTTTATGAAAACAATAGAATATTTAATTTTTAACCGAGTATCTTAAAAATCTTAGTAAAGTACGAATTTGTAATTAATGATCCTATTCTGATGATTCTTTTTAAGTTTGAAAGCAGGTTTCTTAATTGGTCCCGGTTGGTTTAAATGTAAGATCTGTAAATTTGACTTTTGAGTTGTATTTAATAATTAATGAACTTTTTACTGTGCAATCAAACTTACACTGAAGTAAATACAAATAAGTATTATCAGCAGCATAAGTTTAATATTTTGTAGTTCAATCAAATATAAAACATTACACATACCTATATATTGATGACAACGATTAAAGATCACACATGGTGCACAAACTTCATTTACAACGTTCGGAAACGAAGTAGTTGGTCTTAAAAAATGAATAAATGAATGAAATGAATGAAGATGAAAATTATTTATTTGCAGAATATGTGTGTTAAAAAGTTGTTATGAAGATATTTAAAACTACAACATATTCTATCACATTGTGGTGTGTGAAGATGAAGTTCCTACCAATAAAATGTATTATCGAAATTAGACCAATGCTGGGCAACTATGCAGAATTATTCCAAAGTAATTCTGATCTAATTACTAAAAAGCAAATGATCGAAACGTATCTACTTCAATAAATAAATAAGTAATAAATATCTCTGGACGAATTATAAAAATGACGACTGAACCCTAATAAAGGAAATGAATGTTTGTGTTTTTGGTGTTAGTCAACGATAATAACACATTAATAGTGGGCTTTTTTAATGGGATTCAACTTAATGCAAAGGTTACCTTCCATAATCTCAACGGTCATGGCCCGCGAGACGACGTCCCTGCTGGCGAGGTCCTTGGCCACGGGCGCGTACCTCTCCATAAACCGCTCACCCTTGGCGTTGACCAAGAAACCTCCCTCACCGCGACAACCCTCCGTCATCAGGCATCCAGCACCATAAATACCTAAACAAGTTCATCATTTTAGGTTATAAGGTAGTTAACAACCGAAGAGACAATTATATGTATTTCCAACGGAACGAAAACAAATTAAATGCGGAACGAAACTGCGAGCTAGAGGGAGTTCCATGTAAATATGTGTAGGGGAAATCTGTATAAGCACATGTCTGGCTTCTGAGGCTCCTTATACACATGCATAGGAGGATCCGAACAAATAAGTGTGGAAAAGTTTGTATAAGCATGTGAGGGTGTACCCGCACAAGTCTTAGCATTCAAATAAGCATCTGTCGGTTGGTCCTTATAAGTATGTGTCAAAATGAACTTACACGCTAGTCTTGAAAGATTCATATAAACATGATATGCCCGGAGGAGGACCTGTATAAATATGTGCAGGGTTGCCAACTTTGTACCTGAGGGATGTTACGAATACTTTACGGAAAACCTTATTTTATCAATAATTTCAAAAAAAGTTTGTAAGCTCCAAAATTTCAATAAAATTTCTATGACATCTACGATCGTGAATCGGCACCAAAGTCGAAAAAATCCTTCGTACGATTTACAAAACCAGGATTTTACAAGAAAGCTCTGTGCCGGGGATGTGATATAAGCTAGTGTCGGGATGGGGAAGTGTGTGGTTACCGGTGGGGTGGAACTGCACGAACTCCATGTCTTCGTTCTGTATGCCGGCGCGCGCGGCCATGGCCGTGCCGTCGCCGGTGCACGTGTGTGCCGACGTGCAGCTGAAGTACGAACGTCCCGTACCGCCGGTCGCTAAAATCGTATTCTTTGCTTGGAACCTGCGTTTGAAATATCAAAAAACTGTTTTATATCACATTCGGAGAGAAACAAGCTGGGATGTTAAGCCTCTCGGTTTAAGTTTGCCGATTCCCAATGGCTGGTGGTCTGATAATAGGTAAATAAGAATTTTAAGACAATTTTAAATTCTTACTGTAACATCATATATATCCTCCTTTTCATAAATAAAAATTAACATAGTCTACATTGTTAAAAAACTGTTGTAGTCCTTGCTATGCTATATGAAAATTCCCAAAAAGGATAAACTAGACCCTTTTATAATCTTTATGAATAAAGGGAGTTAATATTTAGGCAATTGTTACCTGTGTAGAGTTCCATCTTCTAAATTAATTGCAATGCAGCCCTTGCATACGCCATCCTCCATCAGCAGGTCGAGGGCAAAGTATTCAATGAAATATTCACAATCATATCGGAGAGATTGTCCATACAGAGTATGAAGGAGTGAGTGCCCAGTCCTGAAAATTTATATTTTTACTAGCTTCCACTTACGAGTTCGCCCGTGTGTCAAATTATATTCTTTATAAATTGTAGCGTATTATGTGTTAATCTGATGTTCAAACTACATCCTTGTAATTCAGTAGTTTCTGCATGAAATAGTAATATCATATATCCAAATATATTCTTACAAACTTTCGCATTTATAATATATTTTATAGGATTTTCCTAATTTGATTAATAATAAACCCACTCTACAAACAATGTGTAAGTCTTAAACGACACATTTATTATTATTATACAACATAAAACTAGAATTGGTCATTGTTTTACACATGAATGGACAAACAAATTTTGGGTATTATTTTTTTATTATTATATAACATGTAAGTTACTCCCAGGTGAAAGCCAAAAACAGGACAGGTCACATAACAAAACAAATTAATAAATACTGAAATAGATTTTTTATGTGAATACATAACAAAAGTGTCTGTGTAATACATAGTCTAATAATTACAGAAGCACAAGTTTAGTTAAGCAAATTTAAAATAATTATTATTCTATTTTAAGGTAATCTTTATTTTCATAATTCATAGACATCATCATAATCCTAAAATTTTCCACCCAGCTTTAGGTATATGTAAACCACAAATGTTGAAAATCTTTTCTGTCACTAATTTCTGGGATTGTTCACAATAATTGCTAATTACTATCTAACAGACATCAACAAAGCAAGTGAACTATTATATTTACTTTTTGGAAATGAAAATAAAAAAAAAATGACGCCATTATTTAATTGATATTGTAATCAAGCCCATACAATTATCAGTCTTAAATGTCTAATAGCACATAGCTCGCATTTTAGCATATTACATTTTTTGATAAATTATTAAATCCCAAAATAAACACATTATAATACTGTGCTTGTGATATAGGTATTTGAATGGATGTAATAAGTTTTTTACTTTCATGGTTATTGGTCAACTGTATGTTAATACTGAAATAAACTAAAGCCTGACAAGTAATTGACAATTTTGTGTTTACTTTTTTTTTAACTTTAAATACAATCCAATATAAAACATTATCTACTTGCATTGAACTAATTTGCATGTTCCTAAATTTACCAGTAATTGATAAGAATATACTTTTTTATTATTAAAACATCCCTTTAAGATAAATAAGGTGCTAAGAATAAGTAAAATTCAGAAAAAAAAACTACAATAATAGGAGTTACAAAATTAAAATCAAATTTCTATGTATGGACAAGTCAAACAAAAACAGTAGTGCTTTTATTTGTTTATCTGTTTGTTTGATTATCAAATGATTCACTAATATTAGCTTGATTTGCACTTGGTTTTACATATACTACTTTTATGGGGAATACTAAACCATTTCAAACACTTTTAGTATAAAATTAGAGAGGGAGGCTTATTACCTATCAGCAACAGCACAACATCTGTGGGCTTGTCCTCCTTTGCCAAACTTCAAAGATTGACCGCCAAAAGCTCGTTGGTAAATCTTGCCCTCAGTTGTTCGAGAGAATGGCATACCATAGTTGTCAAGTTCTATAACAGCATGAGGTGCTTCCTTGGTCATGTAGTGTATAGCATCCTTTAAAAGAAAACAGATGATTACATCTCATATCCAAAAAACAAATTATTGTTTTGGTCATGTTCAAATAAACAGATGTCTCATACCTGATCTCCTAGCCAATCAGATCCCTTGACAGTGTCGTACATATGCCAAAGCCAGCTATCTTCTTCCATGTTACCTTTGTGAAAAGAAAATGTAAATATAATAATTAAGAGATACATTTTAATCAAGAAATTTGTCAATACAAAAATAATTTAAATGTCTTTTTTAATTAAAACATTTTTATAAATTTTGAGTATCTTTATACATTTGTAATCTACTTGGTAACATTGCTGCTTCAGTGCCAACTAAAAATGTGTTTGGCACTTGGCAATTATTAGGTTTTCAGTAACAAACATACTTATTATTGTACTAAATCATATAAAATTCTGTTTAGCTGCTTAAGCATGAAAGAGAAAAATACACAAACACTTTGAACTTTACAATATTACCATTATGCAATATTTTTTTTTTGTTTCATTTGTTTGTTTTTTAATTATTAATACACTTTCCCTATTTAAAAGTAACTTTCACAAACACACTGATAAATAACTTAGTTGATCATACAATAAAACAAATCGTCGATGAAGTACCAATACCTCCTAACTGACAATTTTGTCCAATATTACTTTTTTATTGCAATAGACATTAAACTCATATTCCCATAGATGGAATTCACTCCTATTCTAAAAATTTCTTTACCAATAAGCTTCCTGAGTTATGTGAAAATATCTACTAAGTCAAAGAATTCATTCGTTTGTTAGTATTTTATGGAAATATCAATACCTCCTAAGTGTTAAGAATCTAAATTTACACTTAGGAGGTATTAGTACTTCATCGACGAAATATACAAAGAAGACACAATTACATAAAATAAAATGTTAAGTGTCAGTCACCTAGAGCAGCATTGATGCCTCCTTGTGCTGCAACAGTGTGGGATCTAGTTGGGAAAAGTTTGGTTACTACAGCTGTTTTGAAACCCTCCTGAACCAAACCAAAAGCAGCCCGAAGGCCTGCTCCTCCAGCTCCTATCACTAAAGCATCATGTTGGTGATCAATAACTGTGTATGATTTTGTAGCATTTGTATTAACACTTGGGTCTTTTAGTGGCACAGCACCCCCCACAGAGAGATGAAGGTTTCTATATATTGGTGATGTCTGCAACAATCATTTACCACATATTGTATTATTCACTACTGCCCTAACAATACTGTGAAAGTATAAATCATAAATAAATTTTAAATTTAATACAATCAAATATAAGTGTATAATGGATTTATAATAATATAATTATTAAAGCTACAGTTGGTAACAATTTAATATGTTAGTTGTGCAGTGTTTATGGTAATTAAAACTAAGGCTTGGGGGAAACACTTATTACAAAACTGAGCAACAAAAAGTCCTTATCAAAGACTTAATTAATTTGAAAACCGGTTTAGAATATGTAGAAATAAAAGTGGATACTATTGGCACAAAGCAAAGAAAACTAATAAATATATATACTCACAATAAGTGGTTACACAAAAGCCAAAATTTTAGACTAAATGAAACAACTACCTAGATTTCAAATTTGGATTTACTGGTATCAAAAACAATTTCGTATTCGATTACATAACAAAATTGGAAATTTCGCAATATTTTTGTATTTACGTACCAAACAAAATGGGCTGCGAGAAACTGCTGCTTTCAATAATGCACTCATGATGGAACTCTCTGTCCGCACCTAGTGCAAAATATTAAATATTATTTAAGAAAAATTATGGATAACATAAATTGCTATCCTCCACACCGTCACACGAAACGACAGCTGACTGACGCTGACTCAGTGTGACCAGATTTAATTTTAAGAAAATACCGAGGCACCTCAAAAAAATAC